>JARDUL010115720.1:0-11104 GCA_030265205.1 Dirona pellucida
AAGTTTGCTATTGCTAAAATAATTGTGCATTTATTTGCAGCCGGGTCCCCCTAAAACTATAGGTACATTTTTTTAAACAATAGATATTGAAGTATCTTTTAGAGACATAATTTGTGGTATTTTTTCTAAATGGATGGGGTGGGGTGGTAAAGGGGTGAAATAAAGATTGAGATACAAACAATGAAACTGTGCGATTGAAACTGAATCTGAATCATCACAATTTCCGTTGCTTGTGCATAAAGTGAAAGTAGAACTATGATTTCCCTCAACTGAAGACCAGGAAACGGAAGCCATGCAAAAGTTCACAGCTGTATGTGAGAAACGAAATAAATTTGCTTGTTGCCAAAGCCACGATCGTGGCCCATCGTACTCTACTGGGGAGCCACGATTGTAGCTCATCGTACTAAGAAGGTTAAGGGACAGTGGGCTGATCACATGCTTGCCATGAATGAATGATCCATCAAATTTCTAGCTCTGTGTCATGCTACGAATGGTGATCATTTTGATAAGGAAGACTACAGCCTGAGGCCACCTTGCATCGTTTATTCACCAAGGAGAGAGAGTACTTGAGCGTTGCACGTCTACCGTGCACGTGTCGAACGATAGAAAATAACTGGTAGTGATGACCTGAATTCAGATTTTGATATTTTTGGTAATAATCTTTACTTTAACTTTAAGATAAGATAAATTTGTATTCACCCATAATGAAATGGAAATTTGCTTTGGTTCTTTTTTTTCTAATACATGCAAGCTCCTTGAGTACCATGCAGCATTGGACATGGAACTTGTCCCAGCATTGATGCTGTACAGTACAAATGGGATCAGATAAAACTAACATAAAATATAGACGTTTTGAAAGTTTAGCTTTCATAACAATAACAATGAAAGTGAAAGAGACTACACTTTAAAACAGTTTATCCAAATCGCTTGGAACTGCTCAAATAATTTTGGATTAACGCTAATCCAGATTGTCACAAGTAAAAATAAAAGAAACGAGACTGGCAAAAAAAATATTTTTAAACTCATGCTAGTGTCAGATAAAGCATTTTTCAGAATTATTAAATCAATGAGTAAAATAAATATGTGCCAGCTCATATGGCACATAAAAATTTTGTGAAGATAAAAACAGAATAGAATGACATCAATATGAAATACAGTACACTCCGCTTAATCACAACACGTCTGGAATCTAGAAATTGTTGCGAAGTTGTGATTAAGCAGAATTGATGAAAATGATTGTAATTTTTGTTAAATATACATTGTCAAAAAGTTCACATCGCTTCGGTAACAAGCTGCCCTTATTTCTAGATTGATGTCCCTTACATAGTGTTTCAATACACTTTTCTAGGACCCGTGTTTCAATTAAAATCGCAATCGGTAATCAGTGGTAATAGCAGCATGGTGATAATTGTCACCAGTGGTACTGTAAAGTATTAATGACTTATATATAATTATTTTTTATTTTTTTTAAAGTTGCGATTAACCAAATAGCGATGATTGCATAACAGAAAATTCACTCCTATTCATAGGTTTCTCCGTTTACCTTTGACCCTTAGCCTACACAGCAAGATGGCTCTGTTTCTAAATTTATGGGGAAAGTTCTTTTGACCATTTTGAAATACTGCATACATGTATACTCAAGGTCACCCAACAGAGAATCTTGTTTTATAATTTTATTTTATTTTTAATTAAAAAATTAAAACGTTCCGAACAGTTTATTGGTCTCTGAGTGCCCAATTGATCTTTATTTAATAAATGCCATTTAATTCAGGTACTCAACACAAAAAATAATTTGATTGTCTAGTTAGTAGTATTATAACTATTTCTTATCAATACCATCATTTTTTTGTATTGACTACAGTAACAATGAACATTGATAGGTACTCTTTGACCCTTATGCACTTTCATTGCCGAAGCAATATGCCTAAGATAATTCTCAAAAAGGGCTTTAGAAGTTTCAATTGAATTGTCCACTTGCAAATACACAAAGTAAGGTTTCAGTCTGAAAACATACGACTTTATGTACCTATGCCAGATAACAGTTTGATGACCCTATATTGTACGTTAGGCTAAAAATAGCCATAACCTGCTTAGGGGAAAAATATAACAATTAAATTAAAAGCTGAGTGTGCTGAGTATGAGAAATCTGTTAACAAAATCAAGAAATAAATTATAAATAATGTAGACATTACATTCAGTCCATATTTCAAAAAATAAATGAAGCAAAAACATGACATCTTAACCTTTTGGTAAAATAAAATTCCTCACACCGTCCTACCGGGAAATGTGCCACGGTAAAGCGCTTAGAGCATGGTGATGCTCGTGAATAAGCGCTATGTATAAATACAATTTATTATTATTATTGTTATAGATTACATGTAGTCATCAAATTCAAACCGCCCTCTATAACAGGGGTTGACAACCTTTTGGCATCCGTGGGACAGACAGATCGCAAATAGTGTGGCTAGACAACATGACATACCATGCATAAACACAGGAACTCTCCATTCAAACACTTTTTCTTTTACATGGTGCCCTTATATTGACTTGTGGTCTGGTTAAAACCCAATCGCAGTCGGATTGCCAACCCACTCTCTGGAGACCATGAAACATAATTATTTGCCGCTTTCTACAGACCGGAGGAATTCTTGAACTATGTTGACGAACTCTATAGGTTTCTCGGCATGAAGAAAATGGCCTGCATCAGGAATCACCTCAATCTGAGCGGACGGGAACAGCGACTTGATGTGCCCTTGGTCAAGACGTCTGCAACAACGGGAAAAAGGAGTTAACACTAAGACGTGATGGAAAGTTAAGGAAGTCACATGGTGACTAAAATAACGAAAATAGACAACAAAACTGAATATGGTTGTTTTGAGTAATAAGATATATATATAACTTGTTTGTTTGTTTATCGAGTCCCCTTTATACCACAAAAAGCAGTGTAGGAGCCAGCCATATGACAAGCTTTGAAGGGTGCAAATGACAAATGGAAGTAAATCCAAATGTCAATGAGGACTTACACCACTCATCACCTAACACAGGGCTAGAAAGAGTCTGCATCAGGAATTAAAGATGAGCCCACTGCGTTATATACATTGTAAGTAGTAAAAAATTGTTTTACTTACTTGTACTGGTCTGAATTGGCCCCGTACACAAACAAGGCGGGTTTTGTAAATGGTTGTACGTCATCCGTACGGGGAAAGTCTGAAATGAGTTTCTGGTTGTTGAGGAAGGCATCGAAATTCATTCTCCACTGTATGTCTCCTTCTGCAGACTCTATCAGGTTGGTCAGAAGGAAAGCCATTATATTCCGGTCCTGAAATATCAAAGAGTTGAAAGGTCAAAATACCCAAATGGTGGTCCAGCATGCAGCATGGCTTAGTGGAAGTGAGTCGGTCTGCTTTTGTTGGCAAGGCTGTGTTGTCGTGGCAGGCATGGGTTTGATTATCGATTCCTCCTTTCAACAATCTTTTTTCTTTCTCGTTAATTGTATCTCTCTTGCACTGCAACATTTCCAAACTATTATTCAAAATAGCCACGGTGTAGTGATTAAAAAAAAGGTTTACAGCATTTTTTGGGTTCAAGTTCAACACAGGTGCATTTACCCCCAGGGTAATGTTGCCAACTCAATCAGAATTAAAAGTATACAGAGGATATAAAAGAGGTTTAAGGTCTTTACAATTTTGCATGATAAACGCAGTGCCCAATGGCAAACCAAAATAGATGACATATTTTTAGAGGTAGGGTCTGGATCTGGATATGGATTGATACACTGAAGAATCCACTTTTGGCATTGTACAGCGATCCATATTATAGACTGGATGGTCTTTAACAAATTAAATAGGTACACACACATGGGGAATGCAGAAATAATCCTAATTAGTAATGGTGCAATTTGCAATGCGGGTTTTAAATGCCTCAACAGCTGGTTGGTTGATTGCAAATTCACCAAGATGGTTCCAGTCAATGATTGTTTGTACGAAGTATGAGTGTCTGTAATTTTGAGTGTGTGAAGGAGGTAGACTAAAACATTCTGAATTATTGGTGACATGATTCTCGACTGTGTTGTTTGTTACTGTTACATTATCGTTGTATTTCTGTGCCCGAATTTTTCGTTAGGGCCGTTGTGGTATGTGAGCTCATCAGGCTATCACACCACAAGAGATGTTATTGTAACTGTAACAAAATAAAAGAAGGGGGAGCGGGCACTGATGGTCTAGTAGACAGAATGATAGTGGGATAATGTTACTATACAGTGCCAGTTTGAGAGACAAGAACAGAAAATAGAAAAAAGATTTTCGTCGACCGGGGGAATTGAACCCATGCCAGCCACGGCAACACCGCCTCGCCGTGAACAGAAAACCTGCTCACTACCTCTGAGCTAATCCACTAATGAGCTTGGAGGTTGTGAGCAGATTTCCTTTTTTCTATCATTTTTGTCTCTCACCGGCACTGTAACATTATCCCACTATCATTATGTCTACTGTAATCAGTAACAGCATCTTGTCTGTGAACTCAAGTCTTAAATCTATGCATTGCTACTCAAGGATTTCAGTAACAGAGATGCTTTAAATCTCACTTTGTACCTCATAACAACAAGGGTGTAACCCAGGCGGGAAGAGCATAATATACATTATTAAGTCAACATTCTTTTCTGGTGTATCCACAAGAAAGTATGGCAGGAAACAATATCAGAGGTGATAGAAAAGAGGGGGTGTAGGTATTTGGATGCAAAGGGGAAGACTCTGGATAGAGATCAATGGCGAAACTTTGTGCGCACGCAACCTTACACCGAAAGGTAGAAAGGAAATGATAAAGAAAGAAAGAACTCAACTTTCTTTTCTGGTGTATCCACAGGATAGCCTATATAAGTACACATAGCTGCCACTTTTTCTTTTTAAATCCTACGTCAATCTGATGACCAACCAAGTGAAAAACATTTGCTTGGGTTTTCCCGTTTCCCAGAGATCGTTTCCCAGAGATCGTTTCCCAGAGATCGGTCTATTGTGAAGTGAAAAAAAAGTATTGTGACAATCAACTATCTAATTGTGAATAAGAAATCTCATGATATTTTTTTTCAGTACTTCTTCACGAATAGCAAGGTCAAGTTCCTGGGTAAAATCTTGAAACGATCATGTCCTACTGAATGTATCGTACTTACAGGGATGGAAGGAGCAAGCTTAACCTGGACTTGTTTTCTTGCCTTGATAATGCCCGCTTTCTGTGGTATGTCTACGTTGTTCATCGCCTGTGCATACTGGACCAGGACAGACACCCCAGGACTCGGGCCCGGACTCACATCCCCCACGATCAGACTGGAAATTACTTCAGGCTGCGAGACGAAAAGGAAATTTGTCAATGAAGCCTTTAGTATTGCACGACATCTCATCTTAAGCGCCCAGAGCTTGTTATTGTCAAGATGTGGCGCTATATAAATGTATATAATTATTATTATTATTATTTTATTATTATTATTATCATTATTATTTTATTATTATTATTATTATTTTATTATTATTATTATTATTATTATTATTTTATTATTATTATTTTATTATTATTATTTTTTTATTATTATTTTATTTTTATTATTTTATTATTATTTATTTTTTATTATTATTATTTTATTATTATTATTATTTTATTAATATTATTATCATTATTATTATTATTATTATTATTATTTTATTATTATTATTATTATTATAATATTATTATTATCATTATTATTATCTCTTGGTGACTACTGGACTTCCTGAACCCTCTAATAATAATATGAACGGCTGGGCCATTAGGGCACCATTAGGTGCGTCTTCAGCAAATATAAGCCTAGCCGAGGCCATCCATCTGCAAGATGAAGTTGAAGATAACAAAACAGATAAAATCTGAGTTGTTAAGACTTGTATAATGTGTGTGAAAGAAACCGCATTTGAATCCTTACGGCCTCCAAGAGAGGCAGATCCAAATGAACTTTCAACTTTTGTTCCATGGACACGGCATCTTGTCTTTTTCTTCTTTTAATCATTGACTATATCACATTCACTAAATTACATTCACTAAATGCAATATAAAATGTGCAACCCATCAGTAAAACATACTTTCATGTTTTATTATTTGCCTTCCACCTGGACAAATAACAAAACGTAGCTTCAATAAATTCGGTCAAATATATTAATCAAATATAATTTCTTAAGGCATTATATATCGTTCAATTTAAAAAAAATAAGCATTTAAATATCTTTCAATTCACAAATAAGGCATTTAACAGTCATCCCTTTTTACATATGTACAGTCAAACCTGTCTAAGGCGGCCACCCTTCGTTCCTCGGTGATGTCTTTGTAGCGCAATAAAAAATGTCCGTATCAAGATTTTGCACTGTTGACAGACTATCAACCATTGACTTTTCAATTAAAAATGATTAAAGTGTAGACAACGCATCTAAGGCTTCAGTCACAGTTGTTGGTTCAATTAACTCTACCCATTTAACCCTGAGTTGTTTCAAGGCATGCTCCTTTGGCTAGTCTATCGTTTGTTTCCCCGCGGTTGATGCGAGCCAATGGCTAGACACATTCGTTGATTGAGTAATGGTCAACACAGGACAGTCAGTACACATCAATTGCTTAATGCTATTGCTTGAGGGAAATGAGGGAGGAGACAAAACCTTATTAAGTGGGTGGCTAGTGTACTGATATAATCTCTGTTGACATATAAGGATGTGTGTTACACGATGTATGCCGACGATGCATGTTCACACATGTATTGTAATTTGTCCGACAGGCATGTAATATGTTTCGAATATCGGCACAAAAAGAAAAGGGGATTAAATGGGTAAAACATCTTATTAACTGGACGGCTTAGACAGATTCAAATGCTTTTTTGTACCTAAAATAGTGGCCACTAGCCGCGTTAGGCAAATGGCCGCTTTATACAGTAACAAAATAGAGGAAACAAATGTTGGTCGGACCTGGAAAGCAGCCACCATGGCAGGTGGCCGCCTTACACAGATTTGACTCTTCTCGCATTCAGGAGTCCTGTACATAACAACTGTGACTCACAAAAGATTTGATGTGTCCATTCTTAGAAATTCACATTAAATTTCTGACATCATTCTATTACAATATTGAGGCTCATGATAATATAAACTACCTCAAAATTAAAAAAAATCAAACATTTCACTGTCAAGCGCATGTGGATTAAAATTAAACTGCTTATTGCCTAAAAAAAACCTACTATATGTCCAATTTTTCTTTAACACTAGTGACACATACTACGCTCAACGTTCCCATGAGTGTGATGTTAAACATTTCACCTGGTTGGGGTTTGGATCATATAATTATATAACACATAGCCTATTTGATTTTTTAAAATATTCTATAAGACACCCCAGCTGGAACAGAGGTAAAATGGAAGATGGGTGAATTTCCTACATGATGTAAGGCGTAAAACATGGCTGTTTTTCCGCCCATGCTGTGGCCAAGGACGGCAGGATCTTTGATATCCAGCTGACAAATCAAATCCAGTAGATCCTGAGCCATGGAAGGGTAGTCCATCTGATCCACATGTCCACTACTGCCGTGATTTCGGGCATCAAACGTCACGACCTGTGTAGGTAGATCGGTAACAAAAGGACTGAACATTAACATTAAGTAGGGTGATTAGATAATAGAATATAAAATATAATATACGTAGTTTTAAGTTATTGACACGATACATAACTTTACCAAGAAATTTTCTTTCTTTCACGCTTTATCAATACCGTACCTAGTGTACCTTTCGGTGTTAGGTTTAATTACTATACTATGAATAGATTTTCTCCATAAACCCCTGTCATCACTCCTTTTTTTTTGCATCAACTAAATTAACACCTTGTAGAGAAACTTGTGAAGTTTTATTACAGCAATGTCAATGTCATTCCACCCCTTCATGATAATCTAAATAAATTGATTTGAAACTAAGCACCTCGGAAGTTGAAGGTAGTGCTGGTAGCCATTAAGATATAATATCAATTAAAGTATGTTTGGTAAAAATGCTGACTACCACCTTTTGGAATATATTTGAAGGTGGCCGATGGTGGACGCATTGAAAATCTGTAACATGATGCAATAAAATTCTGGATTACTGGGCATCAAGAAGATCAATACTTTTATTTTTTATTATTTTTATGAGAAAAGTTACTCAAGTGACTCAAATATATATTTGAAACTGTACATTTCTTTCCTAGTGATATTCTTTGCCTAATGTATTCATCAGCATGTTTGTTGTTTTTTATATTGCTAAATGGATAGATTCATTATTTTTTTCAAGATTATAATATAAACTTACCCTAGCTGGAAAACGAAAATGCTAATCAATCTAAGGATTATAGGATGTGTTTAACTCAATCTTAATACTTATCCTTCAATCGGCTTTCATTATTATTATCACGGTTTTACAAAAACACTCTTCGCATAACTAATATGATAAGCTGTCATTCAAATCAATAGACATTTAGCAAACTAAATTTTCGACTACTCCTTAAGGAATAAAAATAAGAATATTGATGAATTGATAACATATAAATTAATAACTTTCAAGATGGAAGGCAGTGGCATTTCAAAATCTTTGAATGCACCACCACATGCATGCCAATACTGAAGTCTTATTTATTCTAACAACACAAACCCTTCTTCCTGTTGACGACAAATGTTTCGAGACACTGTGTAGGTTTCCCTTGGCGCCAAACAGTCCGTGTAAGATGACCAAAGGGGTCTTTGTAGCATCAGGTGTTTCATTGTTGGTGGGATATAACATGTATGACAGTTCAACATCACTGTGGAAAACATATATATATATGTACATTATACATATATAATAATAGTAATAATAATAATAAATGGCATTTATATAGCGCTTATTCATGATCATCACCATGCTCTAAGTGCTTTACAGTAGCACATTTACCCCGGGTAAGCAACGGAACATTCAAGATTTAATATGCCACACACTGCCTGTT
Organism: Dirona pellucida; assembly: GCA_030265205.1. Taxonomy (NCBI): domain Eukaryota; kingdom Metazoa; phylum Mollusca; class Gastropoda; order Nudibranchia; family Dironidae; genus Dirona; species Dirona pellucida. The sequence continues at coordinate 8,997 of JARDUL010115720.1, forward strand.
AGGTGCAAATACAATGTTTGGACAAGGACAAGCGCTGCTTACAAATAAAAGCTCAATCGCAGACCTGCCACACACTTGAAAAGAGAAATCTGTATTATTATTATCCTGATAAAAAAAATCTGTGTTTGGAGGGGGAAAAAAATAATTCTGTGCCTCCTTCAAAGGAATGTTTATATCAAACAAATAAGCTCTTCGGATAAAAAAAACGGAAGACAAGGAGGTGATCAACCCACTGTGTCTAGTAGGCATGAATTAAATTTTGCCAAAATTTATATATACTATAATATAATAAAATTTAATCAATATGGATAATATGGACATGTTTGCAAAATCTGTCATTATTCCAGATTCAAAATATTTGTTTGTCATCCTTTGCCTTTAGTTCGTGTGTTATCTGTTCCCTTTGGTTCCTGTGATTAAACTGTCTGGCCGAGGACAGTGTACAAGGCAGAAGGCATTGATGTGCAGACCCAGATACAAATGTATCCAGATTAAGTGCAAGCCTGTGCCCCTCTAGCACACATGGCCTGATACAAAGCTGGGAAATCTATGGATCAAACTTTTTAAGGCAAGCAGGGGATCAGCCGACTGTATAGTGAAGGACTAGCATTGTGTTTGGCCGAGGACAGTGTACAAGATTCAAAATGTGAAAGAAATTCTAAAAATTGTTGACTAAGGATGAAGTATGACAGGGCCATACAGCCATACAGCAGGGTTGACTGGACTGCCTTCCAATGACTTACCCGTTGACCTGGAAATGCAAAGTGTGGGTCGGAGGTGACAGCTATCTTGGCCAATACGTGGGCAGCCAACATATTTCCATTGTCTGTGTTGTTGTTCATCAGGCTCAACAGGGACTAAGGAAGGAGGAGAAATAACATGCAAGGGTTGGCGATTATAGGAAATTAATATCAATATTACTCATATTTTTCCTAGTTTGTTTGTATTTCGTTCGCTATCCATTTGTGTGTGCGTTCTACATATTGATATGATAATACATCCTGTCTTCATGTTTGATATCATTCTTATATATTGTTAAAAAATATAAAACTATAGCTACCGCCTCCACCATAATTTTCTTGTCTCAGATGAATTTAATGAATCTTACATTTAGAAGAAAAAAAAATGGAAAAAGAATGAAGTTTTTCTTCAATAACTAAGTGAGTAATAATGGTGCATTGATGAACTTTTCAATCAGTATTTACGCGCCGCTGAGCACACCAGGGTGGAAGTTAAGTGCTATATAAATTCAATCAATATCTTTAAAATATATAAAATTCACTATTTAATTTACTATTTGCCATTAACACTACTTGTCACAACAGAATGCTTTCAAATGCATGCTTTTAGGCAACAAAAACTTGAATCAATAACTGTTATATATTATACTATAGCTGTATCTGGAGGCACGATGGCCAAGTGGTTAGGACAGCAGATTCTAATGGCGAAGGTTGTGGGTTTGAATCCAATCCCAGTCACCTGTTTTTCTTGGGCAAGGAACTCTACTCCAAATGCCTCACTCATCACGACCCAGGTGTAAAAGTAAAAATGGGTACCAGCTTACAGCTGGGAAAGTAAAAGGCAATGAAATAGCAATCTATCAGGAGGGTGACAATAGTGTCGCTCTGTCCATTTCAGGCTACAGAAACCGGGATAAGCACCGACTCTATGGGCCTCAAGGCTCTTCACGACCTATATAGGTGAATATCTATATTGCTTTGTCCTGTGTTTTAAGGTTTACCTTAGTTCCCCCTTGCTGTATTATTAAACCTCGAAGTTTCTCCTCTGTGGCCAGGGCAAGATACACTCTGCAAAGATTTATGAAAAAAATAAATAAGAGAAAGAAAAGTCAACTTAGGTTACCATGAGGTAACCTCTCTCTCTCTCTCTCTCTCATTTCCTCCCTCTCCCCCCCCCCCCCACCTTCCCCTTCTCTTTCTCGCTCGCTCTCGCCCTCCCTCACACTATTCTCTCCCCACCCTCTCTTCTCTCTCTCTCCACCAACCCTACCTACCTCTCTTCTCTCTCCCTCCCTGTCGGGGGGGGGGGGGGGGGGGGGGGGGGGGGGGGGGGGGGGGGGGGGGGGGGGGGGGGGGGGGGGGGGGGGG
>JARDUL010115831.1:875-11099 GCA_030265205.1 Dirona pellucida
CCCCCCCCCCCCGCCCCCCCCCCCCCCCCCCCCCCACTTCAAAAGAAAATGTACAGTTTGGACCAAGAAAGCTGAGGGTTTATCCAATTTTAAAGCGATGGGGTGGTCATAATCTCACGAACCTCTCTTTAACGCGCATTGATGTAATGTTCTAATTAATAACTTTATGCCCTTTACTCTGCCCCACCCGTGATCCTACGACTTATGGAAAGAAGCCTGGGCATATCGTATTAATTTTTTTTTCATGATTAGCCAACCCAGCATCTGGTGAGCGATTAATTTTTCTAAATTTATTCTGTTCAAGGGTAGCTACACGTGGTGATACCAAGAGCGAAATCATACATAGTACTTGTCGAAATTTGATTCGTTGCTATAAATAGTAAAATTGAAATTGTTTTCTTATTATCTTCATTTTAAAACAAAAGCGATAAAAATGCTGGGTATCAATGATGGAGTTCAGTTTATGGGATTAATGCTGTTGTCATGAAATACTCTGGTCTGAAAGCCTTATAATTTTCATCTTTTGTTCTATTTTTAATCGATTAACATGTGCAATCATTGCTTGACACGTTATGATTGAACCGGATGTTGTTGTAAAGGTCATCAAAAAAGAGTGAAATAAATGCTAGAGAAGCCGGTGGTTGAAATTTGAGTCGACTGCCTATTTCACTGGAAAACTCTTCTTTATATTTTTTTAAAGTGTCAGAGGTGCTTGCCTATTACAATTTGCAATGGCAAAGAGTCTATTTTTACTGGCATTGTGCATGCTTGCGCTTCTGCCATTGGCATTCACTGAGGATGAAGACATCGACGTGGAAGAAGTAGTGAAGAACGGTGGGTTTCTTCCTTCTCTCTGTACTCTGTCTCTACCTACGTCTCTACTTCTATTACTATTACTTCTTCTTTAAGTCTAAGATTCTTAGTCTTAAAGTCTTAGTCTTAGTCTTAGTCTTCTTGATTCTTAGTCTTAGTCTTAGTAATCTAGTAATCTTAGTCTTCTTAGTCTAACTTAGTACTTAGTCTAGTGACTAACTTATTAGTCTAGACTAAGTCTAAATGTTCTTCTACTTCGACTTCATACTACTAACTACTACTACTACTACTACTACTACTACTACTAACTAGACGGTAGACCCTATCCTATACTACTAGATTTACCTTGCCAACTTGAACTTGAACTGCATTGCTTCATTCGCTCATATTGCCAATTGCACTGCAGTCGCAGTTTGTTGTTACCATGTCAACTGAACAAATGAAAATGAAAGGGGACATTTCTGGTTCTAATTCTAATTGAGTTTATTGAGTCAAGACTATCTCTAAGTGACATCGATAATGTCGATATAGCGATAACCGGCAGTGGACACCGACATTTGATAAAAAAAATCTAGCGAAATAGGCAACCTCGTTTCCGACCAGCATCATCTCGTACTCTTAGCCAATAAAAACGCCTATTTTCCGACCAATGAGATGTCCTACTCGAGCCTACTCATATCCAACGACGTCACATCGCTAGCGGCTATATTCACGGGTCTCACCACGCCCTCTTTTTCCACCATCTTGAAAACCTCGGCATAACGACACCCCTGGATAACGACATAATTTTCCAGTCGTCATCTGGAAGTTGCACTGTATTAGGCTAGACTCGATAGTCTGTGTAGCATGAGCAGCACTGGAGCCCTCCCACTTTCCGTTTTTTAGTTAATTTTTATAATTAGATTTTTCTTTGCACAAACCAAAGAGTCAGAGCAGATGACGAGGCCGTTCTGCGCATTGAAAATCTGTTTATAACCAATTTCCTACAACCCTGGGCAAAAGAATTCCACTTTTGTTTGATATCTGTAACCGTAATTAAACTTAAACAGTGTAGGAACCATCTCTATGTCTGGCTGAGATCAGTGTATAAGGCAGAAGGCGTAAATGCGCAGACCCAGGTAAAACGTATCCAGGTTAAGTGCAAGTCTGATACACAGAGCTGGAAAATCTATGGATCAAAATATTAAGGCAAGCAGGGGATCAGCCCACTGTGCCAATAAACCTTGTTTGGTTCTAGAAGCAATACACTGTTCAATATTACTCATATATATCTGGACCAGACAACATGATATTGTAGCCTCAGGTGTTCACCAGACAGCTATAGAAACTTTTACCAAAGAGGCAAAGTGAAACTAGACCAGATCGAAAGTGAAACCAGGCCAGGTTTGGAGGTGGGTCATATGATTTTGCTGAGTTACCACGTAGGGTTGCGCTGGGGCATTATTTCGATTCTTTACTTTTAAATCAAAACTGGAGTCAGACAGAGTAAGATTGGTTGTTTTTTTCTAAGTTTTACAGGGTGACCACTAAGTGAAACATATTTTGTTGCGCGTTCATAACAACTTTTAACAACAATAGTGTTCAACTTTTATGACCGTGCACAAAAACACACACACTAAAACATGCACAAAATCATATAAATTAATATGAAAAAAAAATGCGATGTGAAATGAACGTGATGTGAAACCTTAACAGGTACTTTTAAAATGCTTTAAAAACATATTTAAAAACATCTACATATATTTGTATCACAAAACGAAACCACACACACACTACAGTGAATATGTGTCCTTGGCCCTGGTCACGATGATCATGTGAGCGTGGGATGATTCCAATCAAATATGGACGTGAGGGGGGCACCAGTGCTATAGAGATTGTAAAATACTGCGAAGATTTCTCTAGTGCCAAAACACTCATCATGATCAAAAATTAAAACAAAGGAAAATTGTGACTAATTTACTGTATTTTAATTTTATTTTCAGAAGGGGATGACGTGGTACTGAATGCTGAGGGATTTGAAATCAGAGAAAATGTTGTCGTGTTGGGCAACGACAATTTTGATGATGCTGTTGAAAAGTACCCGATTCTCCTGGTTGAATTTTATGCACCATGGTGAGTAAATTGAGTATAGAGAAGTTAAAAACTTGCATGGTGTTGCACAATTTTAGACAATATATTTTCCTTGTATGTCAGTAATAAAACACACAACCAAGTGAATAATAATTGTGTCACATCCTCATTACTTCACCAACTGCTCAAAGTGGAAATTTATACATGACCCCACTGTTGAAAACTATTGAACTCTTTGAATAGCTAGTCATTATTATTTAATCATATAAGTTATCCCTGTGATTCTGTATGAAAAATGAAGCAAAAATTTGATCCTAGTGTTCTTTTGTTGTTTCGTTTTGTTCTTGCATTTAACATGTCTTTCAGTCAGTCCTTTGATTCCAATCACTTGTAGATTACACTGTAAGTAGTAGTGACTTGCTGGCTGTAATCAAATTTATCTATAAAAATGGGTCCGTAATAATAACTATTAACAATAGCCATATTTATGGTATTAATTACTTTTTTTATTTTTTTTAAATTTAGAGAGTCAGTGTGGTCCGATATACCTAATCCATTGTTAAACTTTCTTATCTACTTGTTTGTCCCAATGTACCATATATACATGCCCAGTTTGTTAACAAGTAGATCACACTGTCTACTAAATTTATATTTGTAAATAGATTATTCATCTTCGACTTGTCGAAATATACCATGTCATAATTTTGGCACATGTGGAGTTATTGGTATAAAGTTGTTATTGGCAACTGCAAAGAAACAAAAGCAGGGAACAACAATTATTAGAATAAAGTGGTGATGGTTGGGTCATGTAGCAAGTAGGAACAAAGTACACTATCAAAAACTGGATAGCTGATAGGAAAAGAAAAAGGGGTTGGTTGAAGGTGAAAAACTGTTGGAAAAAATGTTTAGATAGGGGCAGGCCCAATGTGGGAGACCATCACAGCTCTCAAACAGCTGGCCAACAGCAGAAGAGGTCTTGAATTTAGGCCCCATGTGCCATGGGTAAGAAGAGGATTATAAGTAAGTATGTATGACTATTCTTTCTGCCTGGTTTGATTGAATGGAATTTCTTTTTCTTTTTGTATAGGTGCGGCCATTGTAAGCAGTTAGCTCCTGAATACTCAGCAGCATCAGAAGTCTTGAGTAAAAATGATCCTCCTGTGATTTTGGCGAGTGTAGATGCCACTGTTCATTCTGATCTGGGGCAAAGGTTTGTTATATTGGATTTTATCAGAGCTACCACACTCTGTGGTATCAGAACTCTTTTTTTTATCTCTCGAATTTGTGTTATAATGCATTGAATACTGGTTATTATCACCTTTGGTATATTAGTTTTAATACAAAAGATGAAGAACAAGCTTGAATAAATCATCACCTCCACAAACAAGTATGATCTCAGTTTCCAGTGTTGAGGTACACTATCAGTATGTATGGTTCATCAATCTAGTTAGCACATGTTATGTCATCATCAGTCAGATCCAATTATGATTATATATTTCATGAACTTTATTTTAGTGGCAGATGAGGGTTGGAAGATGTCAGGTTAGAAATAAGGTTTGGAACAAAATATCGGAGTAGATATTGTTTTTTCTTTGATCAAATTATCTTCAGTTGTTCAAAAGATATAAAAAGCTTTTGAATTTTCTCATTTCTGGTAAAATTTTAAAATCATCGTTGAACAATTGATGTGGGAATATGCTTTTACTTATGCTTTTTTTTCTTTCTTTTACTTAGTACTATAATATAATCTACCACGCCTGGTTTTCAAATTTGTATCTGTATTTGTACTTGAAAGTGGCTCACTTCTATGCTACTTACTTAACATTGATTATTGACGGAGTAGTCATTCACACCTACATTCTCTCCTGACAGATTTGATGTTGGTGGATATCCAACCTTGCGATTCTTTAAAAATGGCAAGAGTCATGAGTATGAAGGCCCAAGAGAGAAAGATGGTAAGATACCGATATCTATAATTTTTTTAATGTTTGGCTTTACTTTGATTCATTCTTTGACAATTTTCCAAAATTAGAAATCCTTGCTGAGTGATGCAAACTCTGTTACTATTTAAATTATTTCCATTCCAGGAAATTTGTAATGATTTTTTTAAATCCCCGTCTTAATCCTTCCTTTGAAAGGTTGATGGGACCTGGAAAGGCTCTCATTGACATTGTTGATTCTATAGTTTGAAATGATGATCAAAATGTGTACATATGTTATGTTGACGATAACATCAAAATTGTCCAGTCAGTTGATCATAAAATGTCGTCTTACAAAATATATTGACGGAAACAATGTTTGAATCGAGTACGCCCCCTGGTAAAATTTGAATACTTGATGATCAATTATAATCATACATTGCATATAAAACAAGGTTTAGAATAATAATGAAAACTCTTGTACTCATCTGAAGGTATTGTTGAGTACATGAAAAAGATTGCTGATCCATCCTGGGCACCTGAACCTGAAGCTGTGGTCACCCTGACGAAAGAAAACTTTAAAGATCTTACAGACAATGAAGAACTCATGTTGGTTGAGTTCTATGCCCCTTGGTAGGTTTTCATGCACTTGTGGTTTTAATTTGTATGAGTAAACTGTGGATAAGGGCAACAACAAAAATTAATTTAGACATTACAAAATTAAAATCTTGAAGGGGAGACTCTCTACTCTCAGACACACACTTTGCCATATTTCGGCTTCACTGCAATATCTTTTTGTGTTTTATTCTTTCACATGTGTCCAAATAAAAAAATTTGAGGCGAGCTGGAATATCTTATTTTTAAAGACTTATTTTGAAGTCATGGATACAAACTTTTTTAAAACTAAATATTACAGAAACGAGTGGTTGGATTTCTCTTTTACTTTTCATAAAAACTGTCCTAAATTGAGTTTTTTTTATAACATTTACTGTAGATTGTTGTCAGGCTCTAGCAAAGCTGTCTCACATCTTTAGAAGAATAGAAGGAAAACTCCAGGAACTTATGAAATATTGATGTTGCACCTACAAGATTTGGGTATTAATTTCATTTTCGTTTAATTTTTACAAAGGTGTGGCCACTGCAAGAGACTGGCTCCAATTTATGAGAAAGCAGCCAAGCAGCTTAAAACAGAAGACCCACCTATCATTCTGGGCAAATTGGATGCCACAGAGGAGAAGGACATTGCCAGTCAATTTGGTATCTCTGGCTATCCAACCATGAAGATCTTCAAGAAGGGAAAATCTATTGATTATAAGGGAGAGAGGAATAGTGAATATGGTAAGGTAGCAATGGAAGGGTTAAAAATAAAAAATACAAGAGAAAAGTTTTTAAAGAAAATGACATTTAAAAAAAAATCCAATGTTATATTTGATGATAAACGTCTGTAAAAATAGAGAGGATTTCTAGATATTTAATTAGTGAATATAGACACTATTGGAACATTGGTGAATGGGTATGGAAAATTACATTGTTACATTTTAATATTTTAAGGGGTAAAATGTTAGAAACATGCTTTGATTTGTCTGAAAGTAGAAAGAATATAGACGGCCTTGTTAACAATAACAGACAAGCACATACGTCAGATAATGAGTAGACTAGTATTGATTATGTAAGGAGTCTATGCAAGAGATATATGAATATATGATGTAAAAGAAAACAGTTTCTTTACTTACTTGCACTTGTAAATATTGAACATGCGACAGATTACTTGAAGATTACTTTAAGATTTATTGAAAACAACACTTTTGAGAAATCTTTGAATGACCGCCTTCACAAATTTGTCTTTATGTTCTCTCTATCCAGACTTTATTTCATACATGCTGAAACAGAAAGGGGATGGAGCCCAAAAAATAGATTCTTTGAAAGACCTGAAGAAGTTCTTCAACGATGACGACGTTACAATTGTAGGTTTCTTCAGCTCTCCAGATGATCCTCTTGTTCAACCTTACAAGGATGTTGGTGAGTGCTAAAAGTCTAAGGACAACTAAGGACACCCTTACTTTGTCAGGTTGGATCGTGTGTAGTTAGTAAAGCTGTAACTTATAGAAGTTTAAACAAATTAAAAGGATGAAATTATTGAAATCACACAGAAAAATAAATTAAAATTGTTTGCTATTTGGATTTGTGGTTATATCCAGTGGTAATACATATTGATTTTTTTACATTATGAATAGTGAGACAAGATGAGTAAGATGAACCAGTTGTTTGTATAATAGATTAACTTGTCATTTGTACATTTTCCTGGATATTGTGGGTGTTTCCACGCAATGCATTATTTCTTGAAAGTTTTTGCATTGGGATTTTAGGAAATATATGTAAGGGTTGGGACATTTTCTGTTGTTTCAGTAAATCAGATTAAGAACATCAATTGGATCATCTATTTTTCTTACTAGCTTTTTGAAAATTTGTTAGATCATGTTAAAGATAATAAGTCTTCTAGGCTGTTTCATCGCACAGCAAATAGAGATGAAAATATAACCTTGTTTTACCTATGTAATGAATGCTAAGGTGATTACAAAATTATACATGTTCCCTATCAAACATATTTCACGTATTAAACCCTTACTATACTATATCATAATTACTTTGTAATTCTACTGGTCTATATAGACACTGATTTCAATTTTTAATTATTTTTTTTTTACTGTTGTGGGGTCTGAAATAAAGAACCTCCACTTGATGAATTAATAGCATATATGAATATTTCTTTTTCCAGCTGACGAAATGCGTGAAGATTATACTTTTGGTATCACATATGATCAAGCTACCCGCAAAGCCTACAAAGTCAATGATGGCTCTGTAGTCATCTTTCATGCCGAACGATTTTACACCAAGTATGAACCCAAATGGCGTGTGTTGGAAATCAAGGTATAGTTTGATACAATGTGGACTTTATAGAATGAATACTGTTTGACATTATTTCATGTTATTTGCCCACCCATATAACCTATTTTTTTTGCTTGCGACACACACACATTGCAAAAGTTTTAAGTTGGTTGTCTTCGTCAATTTATTAAAAGCTACAGGCCCTCAGACTTCATATCATTTATCTTGCTGCAGGCCCTTTCATTCAATTTCCTTCTTACATCCATGGGAAGAGCAGACTGTAAAGCTCATCATACTGATGATATCTTTCTCTGCCTGTAGATGGATGATTATTATTCATACCCGAGTCAAGTGAGCAAAAACTGTGTAAAGAGCCTTTTCGAATGGCCCAACATGGGTTGCTTTGTCAGGGTTAAACACAGGATCTCACGATCTTAAGTCCATCTACCGAGCCACTAACACCACATTTCAATTCACATTGAATCAAATGCATATTATGTAAAGACAGAAAAAATTAAAATAAATGGCCTTCTAATTTTTTACATACTGACTGAAGAACACTTTATTACATGCTAGAAATATCTGCCTATGTCCTCACTCTAACTCTTCTTTTAACCAAAATACTAGTAATGAATAAAAATTTTAAAGATTAATTTTCTGACTAAAAAAAATAAATGTTTACAGGCTGATTCGAGTGCTGATGATGTCAAGTCGTTCATTAAGAAGCATAACGTTCCCTTGGTTGGTCACTATGGAACTGCCACAAGCACGTCGAAGCGATATGACAGCCGTCGTCCATTATGTATGGTCTTCTATTCTGTGGATTTTGGTTTTGAACACAGAGGAGGTGAGAATTTTATTTTTAATCTCTCTCATGTGAAAGAGTGGATGCTTGTATAATTAGTTAGTGAGATGGAAACGTTGAGTTAAGTAAGGCCATCTGGTATGTTGTGGGTTCATACCAAGTGCTTGGTGATCAATTACAGGTTCTACTATACTTCTGGATAAAACTTAAAATCAAAATTTTCCTCTCTCTCTCTGGAAAATGTCCCTGGAAGAGGATGGGCGATGTCAGGCTTGACTTTTGCCCAAGGCACACTCTCATGTGCACCGATGTGCTTTTTGCAGTTGTGAAAATCAATGATGTAAAGTTCGTGATTCTATAATTGTTTAGGGATACAGACTGTAAACCCATCTTTATCTTTTATCTTTAATGAAAGCAGAACAAATCGTTTCAACAATGAAGTCTTTTTATGTGCATTGGTATTCAAAGAAGTTTAATCAAGGTCTTTGGACTACTGTTTACAATGCTATACCTCTCCATTTTAAGTATAAAAATAAGAAAACATTGCCTCATCAGACACTTATCTTGGGTGTTATGGTGTTACATTTCAAACTATTTCTATTTTTTTGAACTTGTTTTTCAGCAACCCAGCTATGGAGGAACAAGATCGCAGCCATCGCCAAGCAATACCCATCTATCACCTTTGTCGTGGCAGATGACGAGGAGCAGAGCTCGTTGTTAAAGGATTTTGGTTTGGATGATTCTGGAGAGGATATGAACATTGGACTGTACGGAGCTGACAAGAGGAAGTACGGGATGGAAATCATGGAAGAATTTGACAGCGATCACATTAAGGAATTTTTGGACAGCTACAAAAACGGTAACAATATCCTACATTAGGGCTGAGCCATCATATTATATTGATTCTAGTTTTTGGTTAGTTGCGAATAGAAATGTGAATTTGTATAGGTGAATCATGGGAAGAGAATGACAGCAAGTATACAGTGTTTTAGATGGAGTTTTCCCACCCCATACACACAGACTTAATATTTGAGTTTTGTTTTCATTGGAATGCTACATTTCAAAAAGTTTTGACTGTGTATAAAGGCTGCTCTAGAGGCTGTTCCAGCCTTCTTTTGCCTTGTTTTGATATCTGTGCCCGCTCCTCCAACTCCTTTGTTATCAATATTGCTCTCTAGATATTTAAAGGGGGTGATTTCGCTAATGTTTCTCTTTATTCTCTCCTCAGGCAAACTGAAACCGATCATCAAGTCTCAAATCGCCCCCAAGAAGCAAGGCCCTGTCGTAACTGTGGTTGGAAATACTTTTGAGAAAATTGTGTTGGACGAGACCAAAGACGTCCTCATTGAAATGTACGCTCCATGGTGTGGCCACTGCAAAAGCCTGGAACCAATTTATGCATCGTTGGCCAAGAAACTCAAGTCTGAGAAAAATCTTGTCATAGCCAAAATAGATGCCACAGCCAATGACACACCTGACAATTTCAGCGCGTCTGGTTTCCCCACCATTTACTTTGCACCAGCGTCCTCGAGTGGCAAAAAGAATCCCAAGAAGTACGATGGTGGACGGGACGTAGAGGGCTTTGAAAAATATTTGAGAGAAAACGCAGAAGTTTCTTTTGGTAAAAAGGGTAAAGATGAGCTGTGATTTTTTAATTTTTTAAATGCTAAGAGGGTTGCAATATGTTAGTTTTATGTTACATTATTGTTTGTTCTCACCATGACTAATTAT
>JARDUL010115942.1:0-11098 GCA_030265205.1 Dirona pellucida
AATGAATATGGCAGGTTTACTATGAGATATTTGGTTTTTCCCAAAACCACCCCGAATCAACGACCTTTTGTCACAGCCTCATATATATATACATATATATATATATATATACATTATCCATGAACATATAAAATTATAATATTATGTTTAAACAAAAATAATAACAAGAATTAATCATAATAGATCTACAATTCTGTAACTCATCATGTGTGTGTGCATTTGTTGTTATAATGCTGGAAGATAGTGAGATGACATACAACATATATTATATAATAAAATTATTGAAGGCATATATATATTTTATAATATAAAGAATAACCAATGCAAATGACTTTTGCTTCGTACAAATAGACAACGACAAAAATAATTGTCAAAACAATGTGTCACACCTAAACACTTGGCCACGCCCACCAAGTGTGTACTTGTGCCATCCTCCACCATCCTTGTCACATTAAAAAATCTTCCTCAAGACCTACAAAAATGACTACTCCTTTATTTTGTTTATAATACTAATAATAAAATAATATAATGAAACGTGAATGATAGCTGTGCAAAAATAGAAAGGTAGAAATGCAAAGAAAATCTATATTTAGGAGACACGGACATGATCTGACTGACCACACCCACCAGACTGTTTTTATAAACCTCCAACTTCTAACACTTACAACATTGTCAGTCATTTGCTGAAATTGAATCATCATAATCAAATCTTAAGAATCCACAAATCTAACAATTGTATGGCTATTTTAGTAGAAAGAGAATAGCTTGATAAAAATGAGGCAGACTCAACTGTCAACACAAAATGAAACTAAATCAGTGGGTAGTCTCTTCAGGTAATTCAAAATAATGCTACAAAATCAGTCATAATAAGAAGTAGAAAAAGAAGAAATGTTATTTATATTATATATATTAAATTATAACGCTTTTCTTATAATTATAGTCAAGATCATCACCATTACCATGCTCTAAGCATGTTACATTAGCACATCATTTTTGCCCTGGAAGCAACAGAAAACTTAACACTTAATACGCCACACGCGGCCAGTGAGACAGGAATTAAATTTTTGGACAAGAAGGACAACGCCACTTACAACCAAGGGGACCTCAAAATTTAATGTCTTTCTCTGATAGGAAGTGGTAAGCAGGGCAAATTGTCTTTAGAAGGACACCAGCGCCGGTGAGCTATAATACTGTTTATTATCATGTTATAAATAATGTCATGACGGTATTGGGTCCCAAAAGGTCACCATCCCTCCATTCATTAGCCACAAATATGTTACTCGGACTCTATACAAAAGAAAGAGAGAATGGCCCCCTCCTTTTTCATTATATCATTGAATTACACTGACACAGCAGCCAAGAATAAAAGACAAATTAGCAAACCATAATCATGGGCTCCAAATGTGTAATAAATAGTAGCCCCTGATTTATTTGAAAATGTAATTGTTTTTATAGATGTTCTTCAAGGGCGTTGAGAGATCTTCGTCTGATAGAAACAAACTGTTGAGTCCTGTACCGTGGCAGACAGTAGCAAAAAAGAGTTTTAAATTCTAGCAAAGTTAAGGGGTTCCAATAAATCTATTTCATTGTCTGCACTACTTCAATCAAGAATTCAACAATAATAACACCTAACAGCAAAATAAAAATGTATTCCAGGTAAGAAAACCAAGTGGTACCTTATAAATTTTACTTTCAATAAAAAATAAATTGAAGGGAAACATAACATGATTAATTCCATGGCTGACAGCGACCACTGTGGATTACTTTTCTCATTCTCAATGTAAATTTTAATGAATCTGAAACTGATACCTTGTAGGTTCTCTAAATTTAAAGTATTCATAATAAAATGTGTGTAGATTATGGACTCCCAACGTTTCATTTTTTGTACACGAGTCCAAGGTTAGCATGAAAAACATAATTAGTATTAGTATATAATGACTGATAAAGACCAAAATTATCCATTATAATAATAATACTTTTAAGTCTAATATTTATATTATAAGCCTTTGGATTAGAATCGGTAGAAACCTACTACTAATCACAGCTCCCACATAACAAGTACAGGTACAAAAGAAAAGTTACGAAAATGAATGAATGGAGTAAAGTTGACGATAATAACATCTCTAGACTAGATAAAAATTAAAGGCCAAAAGAACCATGTCAAGCACTAGCACCATTAGCTGAATTCAAGATTCAAACCATTCCTCCCGCCGAAGAGACTGGCTCTTCGTTTGCTAACTATATTTTTAAAAACCCATTAATAGTAATAGTAATAATACATATATATTTATATATAGATAAAAAATAGACTTTTTATACCACTTTATACTTTATCTGGCCGTATCTCTAGAAAAATATCTTATGGAGCTGTACAGCAGTCCTCCCACCTTTACTTTAGAAGACTAAGACCAGTATTTTCATCTTCCTCACTTTTAAACGAAAGTATGAATGAGTACCCAGCTACAGACTACAGACAGAGAAAGATTATCAGTGTGTATATTATAGTAGTAGCAGTAGTTAGTAGTAGTAAGACGAGCCTCCTGCACGCCGTGTCGTCCACCAACATCCTTCTCAACTCCAATGAATGAGCATACACAGTACAGGGGTGGCGGATTAGTCCAGAGGTAGTGGGCTGTTTCCTGTTTACGTACGGCGAGGCGGAGTTGCCGTGGCAGGCATGGGTTCGATTCCCCCGGCCGACAGTAATCTTTTTTCTATTTCTGTTCTTGTCTCTCACTGGCACTGTTATGTTACATTATCCCACTATCACTATCACTATCAGTCTGTAGTTAGTAGTAGTAGTAGTAGTGTAGTAGTAGTAGTAGTAGTAGTACTAGTGGACTAGTACTAGTAGTACTAGTAGTTAGTAGTATATTTATACAGTGCATTGTGGAAGATTACCCAAATTTCAATCACACTCAAACACTGCTTAGGCCAACTATATTACTATTACAATTGTAAAGCATTATTATTGTTGTATGCTTACCAACTGAAATTCTCTTCGTCTGTCAAAAGCTGCTTGTATCCCAGAGTCATTCCACAACAATTGCAGAGATTCAGCATAATCACAAAATAGGTGTTGATCTACCGTACCTCCATTGAATTCAAACACTTTAATAGCGTCCTTTTCCTTCGATTTATCTTCCCAAGAAATGTTAAGCTTCTGTCTAGCATCGATCAGAACACGCATTCCTTTTAGAATGTTATTGTAGATAACTTGTCGATACTCCAGCACTGCTTCATCGTCGAAATCCTGACCATGAATAATTCGCATCTGCTTCAAGAATGTACTTTTTCCACTCTCTCCTGCACCTAATAAAAGTATTCTAACAGTTCTTCTAAAAGTCAATTGCTCCCTCCTAAGTATTTTATCAATTTCTCTACTTCTAATTTTCTGACTTTTATCATGCCCACTAACGCAGCAAGCGAAGATAGTCTCCGCCATTTTCACGAGTTTACCCCACCCGAGGTCGCACCCTGACGTCACAGTAAAAACGTCGGTCAGTAGAATGGTGAATGGATTCCCCACTTCCTATTTTACGATATTGAGCCTGTGAACTATGCAAATGTGGTAGTTCAGTGCTACATCGATATACAGTGAGTACCTAGATCAAGTACGATACCGAGCTTTTGGGACGATATTATGTGAAGCCAACAGTATTGTTGCCGCCATTATACAGACAAACTATAATAATATTTTGTCTTAAGATCCATTGCATTGACTTCCTATCCGTTTCACTTCCGAAAACAAAGTGTTGAATTTGAATTACTATTACAATGGTGCAATGTAGTGCAAACTTCTAGTCACGTGATTTTTGCCACCTAGAATCAGCAACAAAACAACAATGACAACGATTAGGCAACGTAAGTTGTGTTACCTATTCACAAAAAGGCTAACCATTTTTTTTCCTTATTGATTTTATTCCTTATGACGTTTTGCAGTAGGGGTGGGGGCGGGGAGGAACCATATACACTCTACTGTTAACAAAAGTAAGACTATATTCAGTGAAAATATAGAGTACGTAAATATATTCAGTGATAGTCACCACCCGATAGCTCCCCAAATCAAACATCACGATGTTGAAAAAGACCTATGTTATGTGTGTTAAAGAAAAATATAAAAGATCCTTTTAACCATTGTCCATCAAATTGCTACCATCATTTGGTAGGAGGACATTATTCTCTTCTTATGTATCTTATCATATATTAACATAATTTAAAAGGCTCAACAATTGTGTTTCGCCTATCATAACAATAGTTCGTTCCCGTAGAATAATTTCATGTTACTCATATTTTTCTTGTCCAACACATGTCTACAGCTTATGACTTCAAATCACTCGTCATCTAGTTAACAATCAAAAGACAAAACGTTCATAGAATAGAATGTACGGCCAAGAGAGAGCACCAATATAGTTTGTGTATATAATTTAAAAACAAAAAAAACAAAACCCAAAGCAAAACAAACAAACAAAAACACCAACAACAACAGAACAACATTTAAAAAACCAACAGCAACAAACAAACAAACAAAAAATCAATAACAAACAAACTTAAGACCGAAAGCACATTGTGAAAACTTACAAAATATGACAAACAAAATTGTGTTAAAATTGTTATATTATTTGAAAACGATTATTTAATTTCTAGGGGGAGGCAAATATAACTCTATTTTATGTGTTGACATATGAATAAACTAAATTATAGTACCAAGAAAATTAGGGTAAAAAAGGATTTGGTATTTGCTAGATTAGAGTCGAAATCAGATTAGATCATCTTCCAACAAGAAATATTTGACTTCCGGTAAACGCCTCCTATATTATCGTACCATGTTGGCAAGGATACTGTTAGGTTTCAAGTATCGCCAAAAAAACAGATATCGCTTGCGATCTAGGTATTTACTATGGTATATCGATGTTAATGGATGTTCTCGACCGGAACTACACCCCTTCCTTCTATATTTACTACTTTGTAGTTAAATTTCGCTTGTTGGAACTCTTTTCTAAATTGAGTTAAATGGCGAGTATCATAAAGAAACATAACGTAAAAAGATAAACAACAACAAAAAGCAAACACCCAGTCAGAGAGAATAATTGTTTTGTGCAATCTAGGCTATATTGAATCTTTTTACAATTCTAAAAATGGTTTGAAGAAAGAGCCGATATTAATTAAGAGTAAGGCCTATTCAGAACCTGAAGAGTTCTTTTACTTTTTTAGTTAGCACCCAGGCCCAATGCCAATGTGAATGGCTGAATGACCAATGCCAATGCCAATAATAATGCCGCCAGTGGAGTTGTGAGTTGAGTGAGTTACTATTATTATTACAGAACAGTAGGGTAGAAGTAGTCTCCACCAAAGAGCTCTCTGCTTAGTAGTTAAGTGCACGGTTCGGCCGCTCAAACAGCATTTATCTCTCAACTTTGAAAAATGTCGACCAAAACAGCTTTGACAATTGCTGTAAAACTAGAAATTTTGAAAACAATTGAAATTGAAGAAAAGCGCGGAAAACCAAACTTCACTGAGATTGGACAACAATTCAATGTGAATCGAACAACTGTTGGAAGGATTGCTAAAAGTCGACATGAAATCAATGATCGCAGCAAGGAAGGCAAGATTTCTATGAAAAGAAAACGCCAATTCAAAGAGGAAGAAATAGATGAAGCCCTTCATCTTTGGATCAAACAAAAGCTTGGCCAAAATGCTAGACTGAACTTGCCAATTCTGAAATACAAAGCAATGGAGCTTGCGAAAGAAGCGGGTCATGAATTTGAACCATCTGATGGCTGGGTGAATCGGTTCAAAGAAAGACACGGTCTGAAGTTTAAGCGTGAATATGACGAAAATCAAAGACCTGACACGGCAGGTGCCGAATATTTTATAAACTGTAAATTGCCTGAGATCTTAGAAAATTACGCATCTGATGACATTTACAATGCAGATGAAACTGGCATCTATTTCAAAGGCCTCAGGGGATATGCACCTAGAAGTGAAACGATCTCCGGAGGAAAAAAAGCAATGGAAAGGATAACTGCCCTCATCTGTGCCAATATGTCAGGAACAGACAAACGTCAACTTCTCATAATCGGCAAATCAAAAAAACCTAGATGTTTCCCCAGAGATATTTCTATGTTACCGGTAGCATACACCAACTCGGTCAACGCCTGGATAACAGGGCGCATTTTTCAAAGTTACCTCTATGCGTGGAACTCGGTTCTACAATGTGAGAATAGAAAAATCGCCCTACTGATTGACAACTGTTGGGCACATCCTAATGATCTTTCGTACAGCAACATGGAGATCATCTTTCTTCCACCAAACACCCTGCAGCCTATGGAGCAAGGGGTTATCAGAAACCTCAAAGCGAACTATAGAACTTTGTTGAACAAAAGAATCATTGCAGAATTGGATACTTGTGCCACCATGAAAGCCAGCGACACATTGAAAACGATCAACCTTCGTGATGCCATTTACATGCTGAAGGATGCATGGGGGAAAGTAAAAGCATCAACTATTCAAAACTGTTATGCCAAGGCCGGGTTTAATATGTCCTATACAGATTTTGGTATTAAAGTTGAAGAACATTTTCCAACACCTGTCAACTTTACTAGAGAAGAATTCGAAGAAGTTGTTGATCAAGACAATGACCTGGAAATCTGTGCTGAAATGAATGATTTTGAAATCATACAAGAGGTGAAACAGCGTCATCTAGTTGACAAAGAAGACGACAGTGATGATGAAGAGGATAAAGAACCAGAACCCACATTCAAGGATTTAAATGAAGCTGTGAAGACCATACGACGATTCTTGGAATTGAACGGACAAGAAAAGAGCAGATGCCAGTTGAATGAAGTGGAGGATTGCATCGAAAACTGTATCCAAATGAGGCCAAAAGAATCAACCCTTAATAACAGAGGAAAAAACTGAACTTTAAAAAAACCAAAAACAAATTTAAAAATAAATCAAATAAAACAAAACAAACAAAAAAAATGTTTTAATGGGCCAAAGGCAGTTCCAAGCCTGCAACCAAGTATTTATCTTAGCTCGGAAACTCAGAGGGAAACGTTTTTGATCATATGACACTGACACAACCCTGCCCACACTGGCTGCCATTTTCATATTCGCCTTAGTGCACGGTTTTCTCGACTCCTGAAGACCGTGCACTTAGGCGGAGACTACTGTATTATATTTATATGATGATAGTGATAGAGATGAAGATAGATTACTATCTTTACTGTTCAGATTCGTCTGAAGTAAAAGGAGATTACGGATTGCTTCGTTACTATTCTGACTCTGAAGAGGTCTGGGTTGGCATGAATACCGGGGTGTATAAAGTCTCAGAAGCTGTCTCTTGTCTGTCACTTAGTCATTGAGTGTATGGATCATATTTGAGGATGGATTATCTTTTTAATATTATGATTTCCAGTCTTACTTTTGCAGTGATGATCAAATAATGTTAATGCAACCTTTTACTTTTGATGTTGATTATTATATTTTGCTTAGTGAATGTTTGATTTTGGTCTGCAAAGGAAATTCTAAACTGGCTGTAGGCTACGTAGGTATGGATAGAGCCAAATAAGTCTACTACTACAACTGTTACCAGAGTCAAAGCCAGAGTGTCTGTGTGTCAAGTTCCGACCAGTGTCTCAATCTTACCATATATAGTTTTTGTTTGCAATAATTATGGCGTTTTTGTGTACATTATGGTTTAAGTAGCCTTCTCTGTACACGCCACAATTATTGCTAACAAATAGACAGTAAGTAGGGTCTAGTCAAAGGCTTAAAAAACCGATAAGACTAGGATTAATGATACAGTCCGAAAAGCCAAAAATTAAACGACGACTAAGAGTAAGATTTTTTGAAATATTTTACAAAGCCTTAATAGTTACAGTCGTGACTCGTTATATAAAACGTTCCGGCCAAATAATTGGCGGTGGCGGTATAACAAATTACGGTAGTGTTTTTATTTAGGAATCCCATCCGTCCCAGGCAAAAGTTGCTGGTACCGGTAAATATATGACAGGTGGTGTAACGACTGGCCGTGGAAGTAAGGCAAGTCACTTCCAACTGTATTATGACTGTAACATAATATTTTATGGATGTATGACCAAAGAGTATTATAAATTATAATTAAAATCATCCTTTGACTTTTTTCTTTCAATTGAATTATCAAATTATTAACATCATTTTGTTGTCGATATTTATTTAACAGTAACTCAAGTAACTGGTTTGACTTCTAATCCCTCAAAATTCATTTTGCAGAGCTTGTTTATACTTTTTATAAATACACTAAAGTAGGTAGTGGAGTGTATATGAGTAGGAGCCACAGGTAGTACGGCCAGGCATATCAGTGAACTCATTCAATGAGCCAGACGATTGCTCCTGAACCTGTATTCATTTGACAAACTGTCTAGTTCTAGGACTTCTGGCATGGTTCAGACACAGACCTCTGCTGTGTTTTGTCATGCACTGGTCCTATGCAACTTCTGGTTTTGTCTGATGGCCTAGATAGTTGTATTTTTTATATTGATGCTCATCATATCAGCTTAGGCTTAAGATTATTTCCTTTTTACATAAAGATTCATTATAAACCTCTCAGTTAATTTTGTAACATTTGATGAAGATTGCGAAAAATATTGCCGCCTAATTTACAATTCTGAAATATTTCTTTGTGTAAAATTGTTTCAGATTTTAGAGGTGATAGTACATTGCATCATGTGTCCACAGATAATAAGGGGAGGTGACTGAAATACTGTGAAAAAGAAATAAAAATGTTAAAACTTATTTTGGAAATTAAACGTCACACACAATTAGAAACCTTCCTTCATGTCTTTACGCATACGGTGTAGCCACCAATTGAATATTAGGGCCATAGAAAGATTTATTTTTATGTGTTTATTTTAAAGATGAGTTTAATTGATGGGGTTAATAATGATAAAAATGAGAAAATTGTCTTTATTTTGTCCTCAAGGGCACTTTGCCTTTATTAGGGTATGTCATAAGTATAACATAAGATAAGATAATACTTTATTTTCATCCCATTAGGGAAATTCGTTTTACAGACGTGTAGGGTTATATGCATAAGATATGGAACATCACAGTATTGTTGTTGAATTGTTTATCAAGTCCCCTTTATACCGCAACAAGCAGTGTAGGGGCCAGCCATATGTTAAGCTCTGAAGGGTGCACATAATAAATGGAAGTAAATCCAAACGACAACGAGGACTTACACCACTCATCACCTAATATATGGCTAGAAGAAAGTCTCTGCATCAGGAATTAAAGAGCAGGTGATGAGCCCACTGCGTCCAAATACCTTTACCAGTAAATTGGCCAACAATGTACCATGAGGTCCACACATTTTACCAATAAACAGTTTGCTGTTACCCCAGTGGTTACTATCCAGTTATAGTTATAGGACAACTGAGAGCTCCCACCTTGGCATATCACAGTATTGTATGAATAATAATACATTAATAATATATAAGGTTTAAAAAAAGAATATTATAATTATAAATAAAGTTATATCATGTTAAATATCTATCATCAGAGAGACCATTGTTGTGGGTTAATTATAATTGTTTGTAATCTATGGTTTAAAACTTTTCAAAGTTTAAAATATATTTAGAGAACAACTTAATTAACCCAAAAGCCAGCCATAATGCAGCGCCACAATATAGGCAATGGAGTTAATTTTCTTTCTCAAGGAACAAACACAAAGCTGATAAAACTACTCCAGTAAAATTTGTTTTGATCATTATTGAAATGAAAAGCAACATTACAAGACCAAGCATTATTCTTTTTGTTTAAATGTAGAGGTACACTTTTTTATTTATTGAACCACCTCTGGGTTTTTTTTGGAATGATTAACCAAAGTGCTTGATGTTTTGAAAACCAGGTCTATTTGCTTTACTGAATAATTATGTGCACTCATAAATTATTTACGTTTATTTCCATCATATTATTAAATGTTTGCCCAGGTGGGAGCTCTCAGTTGTCCTATAACTGAATAGCAACCACTAGGGTAACAGCAATGTGTTTACTGGTAAAATGTATGGACCGCATGGTACATTGTTGTCCAATTTACTGGTAAAGATATTTTGACGCAGTGGGCACATCACCTGCTCGTCTTTAATTCCTGATGCAGAGTCTTTCTAGCCCTGTGTTAGATGACGAGTGGTGTAAGTCCTCATTGACATTTGGATTTACTTCCATTTGTTATGTGCACCCTCAGAGCTTGACATGTGGCTGGCCCCTACACTGCTTATTGCGGTATAAAGGGGACTCAATAAATAAAGAAAGATATGTATTATTAAATGTATGTGTGTATAAATATATTTTTCTATTACTTTTTTTCATTTTCATATCACTGCGCCTGATAAACAGTAGTATGTATGTGGGTAGCAGTGTGGGTATTGGTCAGGGTAAAGAACTTTTATCTGTCATGGTGGATATATCCTACAGTCCAGGTTGCCCAAGTCGACATTACATAAGTTGATTTTCATCCAAGTCCCAAGTCAATATTTTTACTTGGTCCCTTATGAGGGGAAGAAAATGATTGCATAGGTTGATCTGAACTGTATAACTGTATTCCTCTTTGCATATTTTCCCTTTCATTTTCATATTATAAAGCATTTCAGTTCATAATACATAATTTTCCTTTACATAAAATCTTATTGTGTCACATGATAACATTTCTTGAATACACTTCTATTGGTATTGGTATAACATTGGTAGTTACTAGTAGTATTATATGTGCCAGTTCTATGGAAATGGCAGGATGACTTTTGGAAATGGCTCAAATTTATTTTTTGACAATAGGTATTGTTAGCAATGGTTATACAAGCTACTTAATTTTAGAATGTTGTACAGGCTACGTCAGGGCTCGGGTAGCCTGCATATAATAATTGTAAAGGGGGGTTAAGTTGTACATGGGTTACCCGCAAAGTAATTAAGTCATTGACATTGATAATATAGTGCTTGCACCAATTAATTTACTTTTGCTGTGATTCTGTTATGAAGATTATGGTTGTAGTTGTTCCTGAGATGAAGTTGATGATGGAAGTGGTAGTGATTCTTGTGACGGTAGCTTAATATGTGTTAC
>JARDUL010116052.1:0-11096 GCA_030265205.1 Dirona pellucida
TCTTTCTCTCTCTTTCTCTCTCTCTCTTTCTCTCTCTCTCTCTCTCTCTCTCTCTCTCTCTCTCTCTCTCTCTCTCTCTCTTGTATTTCTTTCAATATTTAAGGCATTCTCAATTATGCCATGTTTGTTTTTTCCCACAGGTAGCGTTGATGCGGAATAATTTTGACTTTATCAAAGTTAACGGTATCAACGCAAGAAGGACTGCTGTTGAAAGGCCCCCCTCTGCTTCACTCCAAGAGGACGCAAAAAGGAAATCGGAAGAGAGATTTAGGAACCATCCTAGGGGAGAAACACCGACATAGTGAGTTCTTTTATTTTGTTATCCAGCCCAAAGCAGGGTGGGGGCCAACTCCTTGTGACATTGCCCAGGCACAAAACATCCACATGCAAACACATAGACATGAGTATCATGATCATCACGCATGGCCGAACACAGAATATGAAGACAAAATTATGGACAAGCAGGAGATCAGCCCATTATATTGAAACACCTTTATCGGCAGTAAGCAACACAATACGTGTAGGTCCCATGAAGGGTCAACAACTCTTGAGTCGCCAGTCTGTCTATTAATAGAGTATCAATTGTCGTACATCAGGGGGGATTGTAGATCATTACGCAGACAATAGCTCCTAAAGTTATTTTTCACACCAATTCGAAGGTTTTTAGAATTTCTAAACTTTAAAATTGATAAGGGGGAAAAATAGAGTGAATATTACATATTATTGTATTGTTTAATGTTCTGATGGGGTGCTTCTATTTTCTATAATGTGATGAACGTTCAATCATAGCTATACTGCAGGAGCTGCATCGCGTCCATATTTGGTTGGAATCATCCCACGGTCACATGATCATCGTGGCCAGGGCCAAGGACACATATTCGTACACCTTAGTATGTGTGCTTTCGCTTTGTGGTGCAAATAACGGTCATTTGTGTCATTTGTTTTCAAATATATGTTTTTAAAGCCTTTTAAAAGTATCTGTTGAGTTTTCACAATGCGTTCATTTCACTTTTCCGCGTGCACCGCATTTTTTTTTTTCATATTCATTGTATGATCGCTTTTACTCCAGTGAATCTTTAACTTTTGATCTAGACGTAACAAATCGAAATATCATCCTGTCGCATCCCAAAGTGGCAACTCGGCTAAATCACCTGACCCACCTCCAAACCTGGTCCGGTTTCACTTTCGACCTGGCCTAGTTTCACTTCCGAAAAGTGGAGTTCTTTTGCCCCGGGTCGTAGGAAAACGGTTATAAACAGATTATCGATGTGCAGAATTGCCTTGTCTGCTCTGACTGTTTGGTTTGTGAGAAGAAAAAATTTATTATGGAAATTGACTAAAAAACGAAAAGTGAACGCAGAAGGGCTCCGAACGAGGGAGGGCTACACCTCTATATATAGCCCATTAAAAAATATTTTGCTTGCATAAAAGGTTTGGAACTGCAGGAGTTCATGAAAAGTTACTGTATTGTTTTTATGTCTATAGTTTGTCGAGAAGAAAAGATGAGTGGAAACGTGATGAAGAGTTTCGAGTGGCCAACACCCCTGACCCTGCCATGCCTCCCGGTCACAGACAGCTGCCAGACAAGGAGAGGAAGGAAACGCTCAGCCTGCTCGATCATAGTGAGTCAAGTATTATTTATTACTATATATATATTTATTGTCTATAATGGCTTTTGAAATGAAATGTCTCAGCTAATCTCGGTATCGCCAATCGAGACAGTGAGAAATGATGATATTAGAGACACCTTAAAAATAACACAGGGACCATTGAGAATGTAGTAGATGCCAGGCACCTTCGCCTTTTTGGCTGAAAACAGCATAATATACGCCAGCTATAAAGAAGAATTCCCAAATCAGAGATCAAGGCAGGGGACGCCCGCGCAAACGATGGTCAGACAACATCAGTGAACAGTGTGGCATTCCACTGCTAACTGCCGGAAAAAAAAAGGCAAGAGACAGCAGGGAGAAGTGGCGCAAGTATACAGTTCATCGGACAGCAAGGGGGTGGAACGCTGTACGCAATTAAACTAAAAACTAAACTAAATGTTGTCTATTATTATAACAATTTTTGCTTTTGGGCAGTGTCCCTATCATTATATAATGGATAATTGTGCCAGTTCTGGACCCATGGCTAATCCACCACTCTCTAAGGTTGAATGGCGGACTCTTATGGCAAAGAGGCAATGGCGCTACTGTGGGTACTGAACTGGTTTGATTCCTGTTAACAATTATTTTTCCGTTCCTACCTATCAAGCCGGTGTAGATAATATTACGGTAGCTTCTGTGAACAAATAAATTTTAAATTCTCAATCATCGTCATTGAAAAATCACTTGACTGGAAGTGTCCACTAGATTGTATGGAAGTAGTGGCAAATTAACATCTGGTTCTCTGAAACAAAACATAGAAAATCAATGCAATGCAATAGATCCATGATAAATTTGACAATGAATTTCCTCCGACAGCTATCACAAACATGCGATAGACATACTAACCAGCTTGCATAATTTTCATGGTTTATCTACTTGTACTTGTATTGCAGAACAAAAGGACGTGATAAATCAAATGCAGAGACTACCCATCGGTGCTGATACAGTCAGGGTTCGGCTGGAGAGACAGGCCTTGGAGAAGCAACTCACGGAAGTGGAAGAAGCTATTAAGATATTTTCAAGGCCAAAAGTTTTTGTCAGAGTAGAGAGTAATTAATAAATTAAAATTAAATATTATTTTAAGATTTTCAGCAAAATGTCTCTATTATGTACAACTACACACAACCATGACAAGTTTTCGTGTGGTCCATTTTATGGTTGGATCCTCCCCAAGTTCCTTCCTCCTTCCATCTCTCTCATTTTTGTATTATATTTGTCAACTTTGTTAAATGGTTGTCGTTGAATTTTTACAATTTTATAAACAATGTTGTTAGTAGATGTGAACAATGTTGAGTCTGTATTATTATTATTTAGTGCAAACATTTCTCTTCCTCTAAACACATTTGACATTACATAACAAAATTTTGAAGGGAAAAAAATTACAAATTATTCCTAATATTGAACTTGTCCAAGAAACCTAGGTAAATTCTAGATTGGGATAACGACTAACATTAACATATTATAATTTTGCAGCTTTCATGGATTGTTTGTTTTTTGGGGAGGGGTGGGGAGATATGGTTATGAAATGAAATTTATAACTGGGAACCTAACCAGTGACTTTGTTGTTGAAATTGAATCAAAATTAGACCCCTCCTTGAAAATCCTTTGAGTTTTAGACAACATAATATATATATAATTGCAGTGTCATTCATTGTCATGTTCTCTCAACAATAAAATATTTTCCTTTTTTCTCCGTTTTGCAGCACTACCGTCGCCATATTTGTTCCATTTATAAGACACATTTATGTAGAATATATTATATAGAATCATTAGTAATTATAACAATACATTGTCATATTTCGATTTCACGTATAATTGATCAGATGAGTACAATACTATTTTGGTTATGGTGATCTTATATTGAGCCAGACCCTGGATACGACCGGAACATCAACATTTCCCATCTCATATTACTCTTTTTATGTGTGAAAACTTATTAATTAGTTAACAATAACACTGGTGATGAATCCATTACACAGTGTGATTTGTTGGGGTTTTTTGTTGTTGTTTGTTTTTGGTTTTTTCTACATCATGCAACCGTCCAGGCTCATTGATAGGGTAGCCAGCTAAGTAGGGATCAGGAAATAGTCAAGAGGTGGAGTATGGTGTGACCGTGACGGTGTTAGTGATGTCTAAATCCACTATATATATATATATATTGGGATGAAGGCTTATGCATGGCATAACATGTAGTTAATACACAGTGAAAACCTGATATAACAGGGATTGTGGGACCAGAGAAAAATCCCTGTTATTCTCGGGCCTGTTATATATGCTTTTCACTGAATAGGAATGACGGGTGTGATGGTCAGCTGCACACATTGCTTGGATTTGGATATCTTATCATCTGTAAATACACTCAAAAGTTGCTCACTGCTGGATGATGATGATGATGTGTGAGGATGCACATTTGTTATTGTTAATCCACATGTTCTTTTCCTTTGACCTTGCTTTGAACAGTTTTGTGCAGAGAATGCGTGGACCATGATACTAATAATACTCCCAAGTCGTACTGTATCATCATCTATGGTTTACATTTCAATCACGATTCATAAGTATACTCCCTTCCTGTTATCTAGTAATTCTGTCTATGATTTATGATATTCTTTTAATTTCCTTTTCATACGTCAATGTCCGACAAGCAAAATAGTGCATAATTTCTCCAAATTCACTGTTTTTAAGGTATTGTCAGCTTCAGACTAATTTCTTTTAAAAATAAACTTCAGAAGAATTAATCCTTTTTATTTTTTAACTAATTTAATTTCCATAGATGTTATCAAATAGCTGATACGATAAAATGGATGTATACAGGTTATGTTGGGATTATTTTATGAATTTGTTATTTATGCACAGTAACTCCAAACAGGCCTTATTGAAATATGAATTTATAATTGTGACATTGAATTGTTAACTGGACATTGTAAGTAGTATTGTAAATTTTTAGGTCAATCGTCGCTAAAATAAAATTGAATATATTTATTTTATGAGTGCAGTTTGTTTTTGATGTTTTCTGTGAATGTTTAGTAGTATTATTGTATGATTAATTTACATTGAGACTGAGCTAATTTTATCGCAAAATCTGAATGAGAACATAAAAACTGGATATATTGAAAAAGAATAAGGTAAGTCTGATTGAATGTTTAAAAAAAATTTGGGATTGGTTTGTCTTCAGCTGCGACCACACAGTGCCTATACTATATCTGTTTGTTGTGAAATACAACAAATAGGAGGTATGAAACAACAAGGGAAAATGGCATAGCTTCAAATTAAAGACATGTAACAGAACAAAGAACGTTTCTGGTCTCCCCTCCTCATTCCTGAAATACAACAAACCACTGCTCTATTGGAATTTGGCATATTTTGCTGATCCCCTGCTTGCCATAAAATCTTGATCCATAGATTTTCCAGCTCTGTATCAGGCCATGTGTACTAGTGGGGCAAAGACTTGCACTTTACCTGGATACATTGTACCTGGGTCTGCACATTGATGCCTTCTGCCTTGTACACTGTCCTCGGCCAGACACAGAGCTGGTCCCTACACTGTTTAATTATTATGGTATTACAGGGAAGAGATAACAAACATATATATATGATTCATTAACTAACGCTACTAAATGTCTTTTACACAAGATTACACTAAAACTTTACTCGACCAGGAAAAAACAGCTAAGGCAACACAACAATGTTTTGGGGGATTTTTTTAACTGAACTTTTTTTTTTTAAACATAATATTATCATGACAATACAAAGGAATTCAACTTCTTAAACAAATCATTGTTGAACCGTATTATTTCAAGGGACAGAATGAAAAAATGACAGGAGTTTAGTGGTGGTGGTGGTATGAAATACAGGATGAAAAAGATGATGGCCTTTTTACAACAAAAAAAAAAGAAGTTTGTACATCCATCTTAAAGTACGCTTATTGCACCTGTAAATATAATGACATAGTCTGAAATAAACACCGCTAATGACTGTCGTGATTGAAGACATCTGGTCAATAAATCAAACAAACAAAAATCACTGTGTGTTGGTAATAAATTTAACCTGATCAATAAATTATGTTTAAAACAGATTAAATTATGGTCATTTTGCAACGTAACAACTTGACTGTGTTGCTATCCTGCAATATATAAGGCCAAAATTAGCGTGACAACTTTTTTTTACTCCTTAAAATTAAAAGTGAAAATAAAAAAAATTGATGTTAAATCATTTTCAATTGGTGCTGATTTCCAAAGTGAAACCCAATACATGAACAAACAAAAAAAATGGGATTTGAATTGGAGTTTGCTCATCCATCAAACTTCTGAAAGTTTGAATAATCTATCTGAAACAAATAAATGAAAAGGAGATTTAACAAAAACCGTTTTAAAGTGTCCCACAGATAATCTTTTTTATTGGCAGTGGCAGTCCTTGCGCTATATATTATATACCTTGTAATTAAGATAATCAAATAGTTTTATAATAATACTCGTAATACAACTCCAGTCATTCTCTTCACATCCTATTAACCAGACTTTCCAGACTTTCTTATTGGCAGTCCTTGTGCTATATATATCTTGTAATTAAGATAGTCAAATATTTTTATAATACTCGTAATACAACTCCAGTCGTTCTCTTCACATCCTATTAATCAACAACAACAAAACACTTGACAACAATCAAACCTACTTTCATTTAACATTAAAAAAAGTAAAAATGCAGAAATTGGAAAATGTGCAGAATATGAAAGGTTTAAAGATGTGTGCTTGCAACACAGATCACACAAACCCCACCAGGGTCAAAGGGGAATCAAACCCACTACCTTTCGATTACAAGTCCAACCAACACCTTGACCCCATAAATGCGTGTCTCAAAGAAAGAGAAAAAAAATTAAATGCAATTGACTTCCTATTATACATGTGTACTAAAGCAGATTCATATGTCATAGTTGTTTGGGGGTTGTTTTTTGTTTTTAATTTCAGTTCTAACAATAGGTCAAAACCGTTGGATGGGTTTTCCATTTCCCCAAGGTCGTTCTGTTGTGAGTAAAAAGTAACGTGACAAACAACTTTCCAATGGTGAATATGGAATCTCATGATTTGTTTTCGGTACTTTCCGAATAGCAGGGTCAGGTTGCTGGGGAAAACCTAGTGATCTTGTCCAAATAGGACAAGATTGTTAGAAGTTTTTCCACAGCAACTTGACCGTGCTATTCGGGAAGTACCGAAAACAACTCATGAAATTTCTTATTCACCATTGTCACATTCCTTTTTACTCACAATAGAACGACCTCGGGGAAATGGAAAACCCATCCAACGGTTTTGACTTGTTGTATTGCAGTATATAAGACATGTAGTACCATGTCTTTCTCACCAGATCACTTTCATTCCATAAGTTTTTAATTTCAACAAGGCATTATAATATTGATAACCATGTCAATAATGTCATGAAAACTAAAACCTGTGATCAAAACTCAACCAGACTTGACAATTTCATTCTCAGCCATGATTAGAACTCAATACTTTCCACAGATCTTTGGCACCTGAACTTGTTTCACAGAAAAACGTCGAAAATTTGCCAAACAAGTTCAAATGTTAAAAAAATATGCATGTACCAGAATTCAGATTTGGCCGATGGTCTAGATCGAATTAAGTGTCGAAAATATACATATGTCTGTGTGCGACTAATAATAGATGATGACAACAAGCAAGGCTTCAATTTTCAAGTAGAAAAAAGTGAACTGGTACTGCCTGGATGAGGCTTCATTAATTTAATTTGTTTTTAATCAATGTCATTGAAACTATTGGATTAAATCCATTCCTTAACAATTCAGTGGTCGGGTGTAAGCAGCATAATTTTACTAAAAAGTTAAGGTTAAGTTAATACGATTGATGACAGCAAGATGTATTTTAAAATCTTCAATTCAACGATGAGTACAGCTCATAAGTAATAATTGTTTTATTATCCAAAGCCTTTATCTTTATAACTGAAAAGCAGGGCACGGGTCAGCTCCAGGACCCATCCTTGAATTAAAAAAATTACCATGCAAGTCTGAACACGAGGGTGGAAAACCTATGGAACAGGAAGTTAAAGGCCACTGTGTCTAAACCTCTGCATTGGTCATGAGTAACACGCTATATTCATTCAGACCAAACTAAGTTTTCTGTAACCTTAGTGCCCCCTGTTGCCAGCTGCTTAAGAAAACTGGAATCATTCTATCACCTAGGCACATTAGTAAAATATGTGACATTCAATTTCCGACCCTAAATTGGGTGAAAAGTCACAACCTCGGAAGTGAGAAATCTTTAGAATGAATGCAGGGAAGCAACTGAACTATCATTAACTCTTCACATTCAAAATATGGAGTCCCCATAAATGAGTTGCTACACTGCAAATCTATGACTTCTAAAGACACTGCAAAAATTTAAAAATAAACACTTAAATGATACATTCTTTATAAATACACTGAAGCATATCGCCAGAAATATCATTATACAGTAGTTTCTTTGACACTTTCACTTTCAGCAGCGGTATTAGAAGTATGTGATAAAAAGTTGGAATTGGACACAAAACATCCTTCGATTTCTTCCTCATTCAGTACATTCTGCCCAACTTTCCGTACCAGTGTAGTCGCTGGAGGGGGATATCCTCAGCTCTGATTCTTCCTGGACTTGGGGACTTGTCACAACCTAGGAGTCAAAAACGTTTTGAAGACTGTTTTAAAGGCGTGAATAAAATAGATTGCAATGGCATGGTAATAAGACCTGAAAGATGAATATGAAATAAGAACCTTGCTAGAAAAAAAAGTCACAGGTGATAAATAATGTACTACTAGATGGAGTCATCCAAACTAACAATCACGCGGAAAGTTTTATTCAGAAGATATGGTAGCCCAGTAGTTAAACATTACACGCTCTCCCACATTAACAGCATGAGATCTAGCAACACAGCCATGAGACGGGCCTGAAGGCAAATATTTCCCCAGAGTTGTACCAGGTGGTTTTTGTGTTAATTTGGGGCAAAAAAAACGTCAATGGCTCAAGCCAGATTTAGGCCAAAGTGAACTTAGCCCACTATTCCATTCCTAATATGTCCTACCTCCTTAATGAGAATGGGTCGATGATGTTTTTAGATAACTGACTGACAAATACAGCCTTGCTTTAGAATTAAGATAATCTTTTCTTTTTCTTTTTTTATTCGATTTTCTCAAACCCATGAAAAATGACTTAGGCCATCATGGTAGCACGTTGATGTTGACACATTATTATCTTTATCCTTGGGCAAGTTGCCTAAATTCAACAAAGATGTGAAAATGGATACCAACAGACAGCTAGCTGAAAGAGCAACTGTTCACCACTTGAGTCATTTCACATTAGAGAAATTGGGATAAGCACCTTTTCTATGGCTATGACTCGGCATCTTTCTAAACTTATTTCATATTCATCTTTGATCATTTTGTAAAGAAACTATAATAAGTCTAATCAAATCCATGAAGCATTCAAAACCTAAAGCATAAGAAATTAACATCTATCAAAGGACAAAATGAAGCTGGATAGTTGGCTGTTCCAGCCCTATCACCATCTCTATTCAGCCCAATGTTCCAAGCTCCAGGTCCATTTCTACACCTGTGACATGTTTGGCCCTACAGAGTCAAACATCTACACGCATTTCCAGACCTCACCTATGAGGTGCCAGACACAAAGCTGGAATCTATTTACTAGATCGAGTATTGAGGACCAGTAAACGCTCATCCCAAATTGTCCAAAATGGAATCCTGGTTTCAAATTCTGCCAGCAAGGAAATTTTCATAGTTTTTTCAGGTCATATCTTGACAATTACATGGATTCTTCAATACAAATCGCATGCAGATGTTTAGAAGGAAGATGCAGCATTTGCATAGTCAAAAACAACTAAACAGCTTTGGAATATTCTTTTTAATGAATTCTTTAAATTACCTAACCCACTTGCACATTGAGTTAAATAAATTCTATCGTGTGAAAGAATGATATGGTCTGAGACCCATTTTGGTAGAAGAAATATTACCTTCAGAGTAAGTGAAAAAAGAACATCAGCATAGGATCTGACTTTTTTAAAATTTTTAGTCGCAAAAGATACAGACCACAAACCTCGCAAGCGCTGGGATCAAACGTCCCAATTTCAAAAGCACCACCACTGTCTTGAGAGAAGGCATGTCCTCCATCTTGAGAGAAGGCATGTCCTCCATCTTGAGAGAAAGCACGCCCATTGTCCTGAGAGAAAGGAGCACGCCCATTGTCCTGAGAGAAAGGAGCACGGCCATTGTCCTGAGAGAAAGGACGCCCTCCATCCTGAGAGAAGGCTCGTCCATTGTCCTGCGAGAAAGGAGCACGGCCATTGTCCTGAGAGAAAGCACTGGCATTGTCCTGAGAGATTTTAGCACTGGTGTCCTCACCCAGCCAGTTATCTTCATGCTGTTGTTGCTGTTGGTGGTGGTGGTGCAGGTTGTTATTGTTACTGTTGTTATTTTGGTGGTGAAAGGGAGGAGATGTGCGTGCATTCTCTGACTCGGGCTGTTCCATTTGCTGTAAAGACATTGGTGGTGACGATCGTTGTTGAATCGACTGCTGTTGCTGGGATAATAAGTTGGCAGAAAACTGTTGCTGTTGTTGTTGTTGTTGTTGTTGTTGTTGTTGTTGTTGTTGCTGTTGTTGTTGTTGCTGTTGTTGTTGCTGATGCTGAAGTTGCTGCTGCTGCTGCTGCTGCTGCTGCTGCTGTTGCTGTTGTTGGTGCTGGTGATAGTTTCCGCCTGGTGCCTGCATCATCCCTGCTGAATTGTCAGGGTTGAATGGAGGAGGGGGCACACGTAGGTCTGCAATTATCTGTCACAAAAAAATGGTAGAATTGAAATAAATTACAGGCATAGTACATTTCATCAATACTTAAATTAATAATACTTAAGGACTTACAGATGCACATCTCCACACAATACATTTTTTCCCCAAATCAAACTTCCCACGCTTGCTCCATTAAAACCACACCATCATCTTGATAGACAGAGGGGCCTTCTAGTGCCTAGCACGTGTTTCACTCTAAAGTCAATTTTCTCTTTACTACAAACCTATATCCACTAAGGTGGACTAGTGACTTGAAATACAAATTCAGACAGCAAAGCACTGCAAGTAAAACTGTCTTTTCAGACTGTGAAAATAAAGCCCATTTGACTGAGTAAATTTCACTAATCTTAATCACACTCATGTCTGAATGCAACAATGAAGCGTCTATTTCGAAGAGACACAGTGTGCTTTTAATATGTATATGACTGCCATACCATAAAAGACAAAAGTAGTCGAAGCTAAATCAACAAGAAGAAGTTCTGAACCCCATATTCAAGGGTGTAAATGGAAAACATTTAAAAAAAATCTGAAATCATCAGCAAGACCAAAAATAGATAGTGAATCTGAAATCATAGCTTGCTCCTAATACATGAAA
>JARDUL010116163.1:0-11096 GCA_030265205.1 Dirona pellucida
AGAAATCTTTTTTCTATTTTCTGTTCTTGTCTCTCACTGGCACTGTTACATTATCCCACTATCAGTCTGTCTATTATTCAGCCACCGTAGTGTAGTAGTGAAGTCCTTCCGAGCTTTGAAGCTCATAGAGCCGGTACCTACTTATACTTTATACCCAGTTTCCGTAGCGTGAAGGTGGACAGAGCGAGTGACAATACGTCACCCTTCTTGGCAGGACGCTGGTCTATTGCGCGCAGATCACTTTCGCAAACTGCAAGCTACTACACATTTTTACACCTCGCCCCCCCCCCCTAAAATGCCATCAAAAACGTATTTACTTATTGATGATGTCTTTGTCAGTTCTGAATACAGTGAGATTATTATTAAACGAATAATATAATATTGAAAATTAGGTCACAGCAAGCGCTGACTGAGGGGGCAAACTTAGTATCTTTGGTGCGTTGACTCTACTTAATGAACAGGTCAATAAGAGAATGCCGTACATCAAGTACAATGCAAAACTGTTGTTGAGGTCATTTCTAATTATCACAAGCATGGACAATACTGTCCTTGATCGTAAAAAGCAGTCATAGCGTAAGGCCTAGGCCTACCCTTCAGGCTTTGGCTTTAGCCATTACAATTAAAAAACAGGATTCATACTTTCCCAAACTTCCTATTTACGAAACAATTCATAATTTGACATGAGTGATTCTCATTGATCAAGCATAAATTACATATATAGACATACAATTGCATAACGAAATATAAAATGTTGAAAAATAATTTACAATAAAGGATGAATACGTCCACACTATTATCAAATATTTGTTTCGTTACACTGAAGTTTCACTTTTATAAATGTGGAAGCCAAGAATTTTATCGATTTTAGAGCACAGCTACACTTTTATCAAGCCATCAAAAAGGGTTATTGAAACAAAACTGCATCCCTGATTTATTCATGCAACAATTGACCATGTTCTTTGATACTTAAGTCAATTCCTTTTGATGGAATAAGCAAGATTATGCCAGGTAATGTTGAAATTATAGTCAACCTCCAACTGTAAACGATAATCTCTTTTTTGTTTACGGCGATCGCTTTGAACCGAATGACCAGAAGTCGATAACATATCAAATATGGTTATTTTATAATTAGAATTAACCCATTGTTGTTTTAAAGGTTTTTAGGGATTCTTTTATCAGAGTCGTATGTTCTATGTATTTGATGTTAATCTCCTACACAAATGGAAACAGTAAATGTGATGATGATGGTCGCTACTACACACTACACTACACACTAACAACACTCACTCACTACACCAACCAAATCTGAAGTGTGTAGTGCAAGAAGGTTGGTTGGAGTAGCTAAGACTAATAAGTCTAGGCTAGATCTAATAGTAATAGTGTCTGTCTAGCTTGGATGGATAAAAGACAAAGTTAAAGGAATGAAATATTATACCATTAATTGATTTACTCAATTGATTTTTGGATGTCTGATACTGAAAATTAAAATGCAAGATTGCATGCAGGGTGGGAGCTGACACTGACGACACTCACTGCTGGCTGGATGAATGTTACAAGTTACAGTAGACTACAGACTACAGAACAGATGCAAAGTTAGAAATATTTCGTGATTTCAATGGCCCATGACTGACATGATGGCCTGAAACTAACATTTCTTGTGAAAATATTTAGTCAGTTTACTTTTATTCTTCGACTTTCTCTTCATTTCATTTCGGGGGAAGAAGTACTTACAAATTAAATTTAAATAGGAATTGAATCAGAAAAGCAAGTACCCTGTGCCTTCCTACTATTCCTGTGTATCGATTGATATATCTACCACCTGCTTCTATAAAGAAGAGGTAGGTAGTGGATACCCGGAGATGCACCAGCTGGCGAGGCGTTTGAATACGAGTTCACTATCTATGTTATTGAGATATTGTTTACAATTACATGATACATAGAGTAAATAGTATAGAAGTCTCTTCTGAGAGACACTTGTATGCAATTTTGAGACTTCTCATTGTCTAATTGTATTGAGATTAAGATCACTATTTTGTATTTCGAGCTCTTTGTTTTAAAATGATAGTGATTGCTTTAATTTTACTGATGAAAGCCTCAATTAATTGCTATTTATTGCACAGTTTGGGACTCGAGCCATTCTAGTGATGACTGCACGTGATCATATTAATGGGAAAAGGTGTATTTTATTTTCAGAAATCATTGTATGTCAAAAATGCCTTTTAGTTTTAGATTAATGGTTTTACTAAAACTACACACATGATTGAAATGGTTTCGGTGGTGATTTTGACTTTAAATATTTTTAGAAAGTAAAGATGAATGATAAAATAATGAATCATGTTTACACATGTACATACATCCCTGCATTACAACTGGGTGATAAATTGTTGACCCGCTTTGGATTCCCATGCATGGCTGAAAATTCTGACAGTACATCTCTGTATCAGGAGTTTAAAAAAATCTGTGGATCATTAATTTATATGGCAAGACAGCTTTTTGCTTGCTAGTATTGAAAACCTAATGTGATAATGTTGAAATAATTAAACAAATTTTTACCTGTTCGTTTTGTTTATTTTCATCCCTCAGATTGTTGCGACTGATAAAATAACATTGCAACGGAAAATGATTCTATAACCGCTGCTCACATTTTATGGCTATTCAATAACACTCAGAGAATTGCATTAGAAGAATGATACTGTGACTGAAATAGGACTTAATTGATGGCGACGAAACACTAACTGACGATGAAGAGACGAGTACGGAAAAGATCAAATCTATTAAGGCTGAGTTGGAATTCATCCTCGGCTTTTCCTCTTCCACAATATGAATATTACTGTAAATCAACGATAGCTATCTGATAATCCAAGTCTCCCTATTCAAACAAAATAAGCATAAAGGACGTGTGGCTGGTTTGAAGGTTCACTACTGTTCTTGGATTATTGGTAAGCAGACACAGAGAGACGCTAAGCTCCTGGAAATTGTCTTTCTTTGCTCTCTAAGCATAAAAAGTGGTTTTCTCAGACTATAATTTTTTTCCTTTTTTTTTTTTTTTTTTTTGGGTGCTGATTGTGAACCTGAAGGCAACCATGGCTACACTTGAATGCAACAGCACTCCAGCTTCTTTTAGTAACTCAGCAGCTCAAGAAAATGGAGAAGCATTACCAGAAGAGAAATCTTTGAGTATAGATTATTCAGAGGACCTATGGCTTGCAAACAGTGAAGATTCATCCGGGCCTTATGCCCAACAGTGTGCAAAAGCTACCTTGCAAGACACAGCCAATAGTCAGGCTTCTGTCCATGGCTCGTACCCAAACTCTGTGTCGTCATCTCACACTGGAGAAACGGGTGAAGGAGGTGGGCCTGGTGGGGGTTACCCACCGGCCGCACAGCACCACTGGGGAGAGATGGGACAAAACGAGGATGAAGGGGCAACTGTGTTACAGCCCAACGCTACCACATACCTCAACGGGACGATAGAACAGAATGGCATGGAGTTTCACAATAGCAGTGGGGATGAGAAAGATTTTGCCCAGTTGGTTCCTGCCGGAACCTATGTCGAAAGTGGCGACGCTCACGATAAAACTTTTACAGCTTTGATGCCGGCTGCAGGGCTAGGGGTCAACGGAGAAGAGTTGCAGCCGGGTTTTACGACCATGCTGAATGAGGCGGGCCAGCAACAGATGGTTTTCTATGGTTCAGGGGAGGATGTGAACTCAGATTCTAGTCACATAATCGCCCAGCAGACCTTGACCTACGACCCGTCCTCCAATCAGATGACAGCGGTGGATAGCCAGGACGGGAGCACAGCGAGCGGAGAGGATGGAACGGGGGAGGGGAATCTGTATGTAGCTATGGACAGTTCGGATAACCAGGTGGCACAGGGAGGGGAGCAATTTGCCGTTTTATCGCCCGCCGTTCTGGGTGGCCAAGTGGATGAAAATGCCAAAAATGAAGGCCAGCAAGTGTATGCGACCTCCACAGTCAGTGGCAGCCATCAGACCATCTCCACCCTGCCTTTTATTCAAAACGGTGCTTTTCCCCCTCATTCGTCTTTTACATCTTTTAGCCAAACGGGAGCTGCTCCTGGTAACCCCGTTCAGCACACAGAGGCATCTCACTCAAACGATTCGTCGGCTCAGCCTGGTAACGAGTACCCCAACCATGTAGTGAACGACGAATATGACCAGGACGACGAGAACTCCAATTCTCGGGAGACATCTGATCTAACGTATCATATACAGGAATCATTTCAGGAACAGGGTGCAATCGATGCCAACGCTGAGAATCAGACCCAAATGAAGTCGTTCATCTGTGAGACGTGTCAGAAGAGCTTTGCTACTGGCCGATATCTCAAATACCATAGGAAGAATCACTGTAAAAGGGCAGGCTCTTACGAGGGCCGGTCGGAGCAGGAAGAAATGTCTAGTTTGGAGGTGAAGCGGTTCTCGTGCAATATGTGTCAGCGTCCCTTCCGCGTCCTGAAGTGCATGAAGGTTCATAAGAAAAAGAAACACGGGATTATGAAAGATTTCACCTGCCCCAACTGTGCTATATCATTTAGCTCGGCACAGGAGTTGACAGATCATGGCTGTCAGCCTAAGTCCCCGCTACCC
The DNA here is from genome assembly GCA_030265205.1 of Dirona pellucida. Taxonomy (NCBI): domain Eukaryota; kingdom Metazoa; phylum Mollusca; class Gastropoda; order Nudibranchia; family Dironidae; genus Dirona; species Dirona pellucida. Next base: position 4,611 of record JARDUL010116163.1, read on the forward strand.
AACCAGGAGCCGACAGCCATGATGGGACCCATTAATCCTCCCTCCACTACCTTCCTCAGCCAGAGGAAGAAGAAAAAGCTGCGCCAGGCAAAACCGTCATGTGATATTTGTGGCAAGGTCTTTGGGGACCGTATCAGTTTAGACATTCACAGAGTCAAACACATTGAAGAGGAGTGTTATCCGTGCGATATGTGTCCTCTCGACATACACGCCGAAGACTCTACCCACCTGGCTGTGCATTTTAGAATCAAATTCTTCACCGATGACAACCAGCACATTTTGGAAGACCAGAAGGCTGCAGCGGAAGCCATGAGAACAGACGAAACAATGCACTCTCCCATGTCCACACACAGCACACACACACCCATCCACACGCCCTCCACACCCAATGCTGCGTTAGTCTCGCCGTCATCCACCCATCTACTACCAGGTTCTTCCGCACCCATATACAGCAATCCTTCCTCCATCATCGCCACGGCCGCGGCTTGCACAAACATCATCAACCACTCCCAGGACGGAGACGGCACGTTCGTCGACGAGGCCGGGAACTACACCACTCAAGCCGAATACTCAACCATAAAAACAGAGGACGGGCTGTCCCATTACGCCCCTTCCGACACCCCTGGCTCCGACTTGGCAGGTCACTCTGTCATCTTAGCACCGGGCGATGGTACACCACAAGAAGGGTCAAACACATTCTACACAGAGTACAGTGGCGATGGGAGCCAGGTCAAACCGTCTCCTGCTGATGACGGAATTCCAGTCACCAAAACTATCCTGCGATCCAAGCCCCACATTTGTGACATTTGTAACAAAAGTTTCACGGAAGCCTCCAAGCTGGAGGTCCACTACAAGTCGAATCACGTGGAGGACCGACCCTTCCAGTGCGAGATCTGTGACAAATCATTCTTCACCAAGTGGAAACTACAGAGACACATGCTCAGTCATCTCGAACAAAAACCTCACTCTTGCCCCTCGTGTTCCAAGTCGTTTGTGGAGCGGGGCAAGCTGGAAGCCCACTACCGCACACATTTAGGCACAAAACCTTACAAATGCGAATACTGCTCCAAGGCGTTCACTGTCAAATCCCAGCTGACCATTCACGTGCGTCGTATACACAGCGAGGACCAGCCGTTTGGCTGCGAGGTTTGCGGCAAGGCGTTTTTATGGAGGAGCGGTCTTGAGAAACACATGCGTAAACACACCAGGGAGAAGCCGTACAACTGCAGCTTCTGCGGGCAGAAATACTCTCAAAAATCAAATTTGATCTCTCATCTGGCCAAAGTCCACAACCACCAATACGTCGAAACTGAGCAACAGCCACAGCTTGTGCAACAGGAGCAACAGCCTGAACAGCCCCAGTAGTAACCAATATGACCAGAAAGAGATACTTGTTACAGTAGTCGTTGTCTCCACCTTAAAGCACAATAGTCTTTGGTGGGGTGGGGGCAGAGCAGGTGTTAAAACGCATTCTTTAATGTGAAACCTTCATCTCTATACATGGATGGTGTAAATTGTATAGAGGTAAAAACCCTGATAAACCTACACTTCCTCCGTGCTTCAATTTTATATTGTGGTGTGCTTTAAGGAAGAGTCAACTGTGCTTATATTATAATATCAGCCATTGCCTGCCAGGTCAGACGTTGTATGTAATATGGTATTATGTTATATATATGATTATACATGATATAATATGATGGAATGGACTTTGTATATAATATGGTATTATGTTATATATGATTATATATATACATACTATGATGGGATGAGGATGAAACTTAGATAAAAAGCAGATGGTGGATGTGCATAATTCTAATGAAGAGTTAAAAAACAAAAAACAAACTATAAATACTTGTCACCTGACACCCAGTTCGTTAGATGATGTGTGTTTGTGTATCATAATTTGCTGTTAGTGTTCAACAAAAGAGGCTTTGTGGTACATTGTATTTAAAGAGTGTTGTTGTAGTATTTATGTATGACAGTGACAGACAGAGGCAGACCAAGTGGAACACAAGCCTTTGACTTTTACACAGGTTTGATTTAGAGTTAATTGTAATTATTGGCTTCGTTATTCAAATGCGATAGAAGAAGAAGAGTGCTCTCTTTCCTATGTTGTTGTCAAAATTTATTGTAGCTGGGAAAATGGTGTTCAAGTTGAAGATATAGTTTACTTGAGTTATAATGAAGTCAAGTGGGTGATAACATTGTAAGGCGATCACTTTCGTTTCAAATTTGTGATATTGATTAATTATGCATGTGAGGTAGTGGTAGACAAATTCAAAATGCAAAAATGTGATATTTAAATTTAAGTTTTAGTGTTAGCATCCAGGTTCAAAAGTCTTAAAAATGAAAATGGTCTTTTTTACGTTAAGTTTCATTTTTCAAAATAGTAATCATGCAACTTGTGTTCACCTTGGTCTGCACTTCTTGTCATATTTACAAAATCGACTCCACACATTTCCGATTGGCTAGCAATTTCTTTCATGAATTCCTCTGTGCTGTCCACATTGTCTCCTCTCAACCCTTACACGCCTTGTACTTGTAGTCAATATTCATGAACAGAACAGAAATTTGTGTGTCATCTACGTACAGTAGTCTCGGCCTATATGCACACGGTTGTCTGGAGACAAAGAAAACCGTGCATTTAGAAGGTGAATTTCAAAATGGCAGCCCAATTATATATATAACAATTTCAGATTCAAATTGTCGACTTAAAAAGAACATCAGCGGACAGCTGATCTCAGCTGATCAATAACGCCGCCTTCTAAACCCATTGCATTTCATGTCAATTTTAGTCGCGGGTTAAATTGAACCATGTTCGTTACTTTATTATAGTCTTAGACGGAGTCCACCCTGACCAACCGTGCACTTAGAGGGGTACATTTTCTGTATAGAAAGAATTCTATTTTGCAGACTAACTGTGCACTTAGGTGAACATGCTCTTAGGCGGAGACTACTGTGTGTACATATATATTATATAATGTGATTAGAATTGAATGTTGAAAGACATCAAGCTCTTTGACGACTTGATGTCAAGTGTATGATGATTGTGCCCAAATGTCTGTTGTTTATCATCATGTGTGAACATTGAATTCATGGTTGCAATTCCCACTAATTTTGTGATACATATGATATGAACTTGAATATATGTCTGTTTAGATTTTAAAACACATCAATCTGCCAAAATGAATTTTTCTTTACATAAATGTTGAAAATAGACACATTTACGTAGCATAATTATTCGTCTTCTTGCCTGTTATTGTTATTGTTATATTTTTGTATGTGCGTCAAAATTTATAAGCTCATCTTTTAATTTTCAATCTGTAGACATCAAATAGAAAAATAATATAGAGAGCATTTGGCCGGTGCTTTTTATCCCAGATTGCTACTTTACCACTTTGTGAGCTTCTTGGTGCTCAATTCCACACCTGGGATAAGAAAGTAAATACAGCCAAAAAAAACAACAACTCATAGATTTGTATTGAGTGTTATCAGCACCAACTATTTATAAATTTTTGGTTTGAAAATTAGGATAAATATAAAAGCCCTTTATATACCAAATTGCACATCTGGTTTAAAATAAAAGTAAATGCATCAGAGATTTAAGAGATTTTAATAAATAAAGTGTCATCAGACGCTATCTTTTAAAAATATATTTGTGATTTGACATCTATTTTTAGTTGTAAACTTACCCCTTGCCTCCTTTTAAAAATTGTTTTTAAACATTATGTGTTGCGTTAAATTGGAATAGGATACTTGGTTGGTTTGAAAAACAAAAGATGGAATGATATAGAGTATAAACGCATCAGGGGGGTAATTCATAGAATAGTGCGTAGAGATTATATATTATATAAAACAAATGTTAAAGTAAAAGGATATATAATTTAAAGGCACTGTCTTTCAACTACTAGTGTTTGAAAGTAGAATTTTTATTTAAAAGAGAAAGATATAATGAAGTTGAAATAGATAATAAATCATGAATATGATCTATTAGGTATGGTATTCTTGTTTGATACAGGAACAAACCATGTTTCATTTGGCAACAATGTTGTATGTGTTCTGTTTATTATGACTCATGGTCACGATGTGTTGCTGCCGTTTTCAAAATGTAGGGTTTTACAAAAAAATTATAAGAGTACAGAGTGGCCTCTGCCTACGATAGATTTTGCTTTTATATGATGTGAAGTGAAATATTTTCTCTCTGCTCTACAACAATATATTATAAAATATATATATAAAATACAAACGTACTTCTTCCGTCCTGGTTTGATCAAAGAGAATCAATCCTACATAATAATTGGATCTTAGATAACAAATTTGTTAAAACAACAACTTGTTTCTTCATCATAGAAATTTGGAAATCAAATGATTTTGATTATTTCTAATTGTGGTGTTTATTTTGTTATAATGACTTTAGCGCTGAAAGCACCCAAAAATCAAAAGTTTTCAAAACTTTTATATAAAATTGTTACTACTGTTACATGATGATAGCGTAGAGATTAGATGAACATGATTTTATTACTTTTCTTTTTTCTTTTTTTTTTTTTCTTTCTTTGAAAAACAACTCTTGGCCACATTTTAGAAGATAATGGTTCTTTTGAGAAGTAATGTAAGACTTTAGAAATATTTTTTGCAAAATGCTGTTTAGTGTCAGAGTAATTCCCCACCTCCCCCTCTCTCCATCCATCTATCTATCTATCTATCTATCTATCTATCTATCTATCTATCTATCTATCTATCTATCTTCTCTCTCTTGTATTGTACTTTGTACACAATTGCCTTTTTTGGTTTAAATAAAAAACAAACATATTACCTTTGTGGTATATGATAATGATATAAGTTGCTTCCTCATGGAGATGAGAAAATCGAAAGTCTGCCTTTTATGATGTGTTGTTAGTGTTATTGTTGTTGTTGTATACAATTTGATGTGTAAATACTGTATGATGTAAATATTATATAGTAATATATTGTCGATGTCATGGCATGAATATACTGGTTCTAAATCGCTATTGAATGAAGGAGAATAGAAGAATCTCTGAAGATTAAGATTAATAATTTGAATTTGATTACAAACATTAATGAAAATATGGCCTTGGGGTTGATCAACGCAGACGTTAGAAAGTAAATTTGTACAGCCTTGTGTTGGTGGAGTGCACATGTTGCTGTTATTGCTATCCTTTCCCAGCAAATGTTAGAAAAGTTGTCAATATTAGTTGTCAATAGTTGTATGAAGTTATTTATTTTTGAGTGTTAGGTTTTTGTTTAATTCTAACAATTTCATGCCTTCGAGAAGGGCATAGAGAGGTAAACAGCGGCGCTAGCATTCATGCAAACACTTAAGTGATAGATCTGCTGACCATCACATTCAAATGTGGCTGAACACAGAGCTATGGATCGTGAAATTAAGACCCAAGAACAAGGAGATCATCAGCCTTCTGTGGCCCAATCAATACAATACCTTTCTTGGTGGTAATGAGGCGTGCAACATCATTCAGATTACTGAGAAGTCTGTAGAGTAGCCTTTGTGACTGTCTAACCCCCCCCACCACCACCACCACACTCGCACCTTTCAAGGTAACTGACTGGGGGGAAAAAATTTTCATTCCGGGCAGGTAGTAGTAGGTAGGTAGCAAAAATCATCCATAGGAGGAGGAGGAGTAGAGATCCAATCTCCTTTTACTTTTTACTTGTAAATGCTAAATTCAATGTACTGGTAAATCAAATTTAAGGGGGGGGGGGGGGGCGATTCAATGTATAAGATTTGTAAATTAAAATTTTTACATTATATATATATCTATATATATATATATTTATGTATGAATAATATTGATGTGATTTACCATCCTTGTGTGTATGAAGTTTATATATAATAGTAATACAACTATCGCACACTGTTCTTCATATTGGCTGTACATATCGAGATTGCATTGTCGTTCTTATCCTTATTATTAATATCATTATCATCATCATCATCACGTCATGTCGTCATTGCCATCCCCCTCGTTGTTTGTGTCGTAATCGTATAGGTGGTAATATTTCATGATGAACCTTTGTATTCCTCTTCTTGGGTGGGGGTAAGACGATGTGGCGGCGGTGTACGGAACATTTCAATCTTATTTTAAATTTTACAAGTCAAAAGTTGACTGACTGATGCAAGAGGGCGGCACTGATAGTCTCATAAGTAGTGAGTGAGGAAATCATACGACACTGATAATCTCATAAGTAGTGAGTGAGGAAATCATACAGCACTGATAATCTCATAAGTAGTGAGTGAGGAAATCATACGACACTGATAATCTCATAAGTAGTGAGTGAGGAAATCATACAGCACTGATAATCTCATAAGTAGTGAGTGAGGAAATCATACGGCACTGATAGTCTCATAAGTAGTGAGTGAGGAAATCATACAGCACTGATAGTCTCATAAGTAGTGAGTGAGGAAATCATACGGCACTGATAGTCTCATAAGTAGTGAGTGAGGAAATC
>JARDUL010116385.1:0-11093 GCA_030265205.1 Dirona pellucida
TGATGTGTTGTAGTGCTTGTTTGTGCATTGTGTGTTATTGATTTTGTGTATTTTAATATGGTTGATTATTGTTAAGCACCGGTGAGCATTGAAAAATGGATATTGGCGCTATACAAGTGCATTATATTATTATATTATTATTATTATGATGAAAAGTACTTGAAATACTATGTTAAGCGTACGCAATCAAAAAGTAAAAGATGTTTTAAAATATCTATTCAGCTTGGGGAAATGTGTGGTCAGGGCGCTGCTGTATTATCTTCCATTGCTTGCTGTCAATGTCACACACCTGCACCTCTACCTTTCTTTTCCTCCATCGGTTAGAATTCTTGTGGGTGAGTACTAAAAAATACCTCTACCCAACATTTCCCTCAGTTTCAATTTCAGCAAGTTCCCCCCCCCCCCCCCCCTTTTTATTTTTCCAATGCAATGTGTGTGTGGGTTATGAAAGTTTTTAACATCTAATGCTAGAGAGCTCTATTACTTGACATAAATATAAGCTTTATGTAGGTGATGGGACCCATGCCAGGCATTCTAGTCAGGTGAATACAAAACACAAGTTTGCTGATGTCATCAACTGGGTTCGACGACCCCTGAGACAAAAAAGACATGACAAATATATGAACAGTTTCTGGCAAAATGCAACGCCAATTTTAAAAACCTGAATTTTTAAACTTATTTTTAAGCTTTAAAGGGGAGCACCACATTTTTTTTTTGAAACTTGAGTATTTGGATGCTGGAACAGATTACTATGGCTACGTATTGTTGCACTTGGTGTCTCATTTTGCCCCGAAACTGTTTACATACACTTTTTTACCCTCAAAATAATAACTTGATCTTACCATCTTGTTGCAGTTCGTCACTGACACCAACACTGTGAACTTTCCTCATATGTCCCATCATGTGGTGCTTCTGTGAATATTTTTTCCCACACACACTGCAGCGGAAGCCAAAGTCTGGGTTGTCATGTTTCTTGAGATGCCGGTAGATGCTGGTCAAACTGTACGTGTTGCCACATATCTTACACTTGCCCAGCTTCTTATCCTCCATCATGCATATCTGGGGAGACCGTTCAGGACATGAATGAATTAATTAATGAATGACATTCATATTCTCTCACTAGTCAGTACTTGCCATGATAAATGCTGCTTGACAACACCAACCGTTGGGGTGTTGTTCACTATTCAACTAGTGACACCCCCAAAATGATGGTGTAAAACTAATTCAGACAAAAAGATACTGAAAGTAGGTGAAAACAGTTATCTTATATGTTTGACTCACTATGGTTTCCAAATATACGAGATACACAATATACGAGGCTGTCCTAGCCTTTTGTTGGACGGATCCCACATATTTACAAGATAGGCCATTGTAACAGCAATAAGTTTGTTTCTGTAAAATGAGTTGTTGCAACTATTTCCTGAGTGAGTGTTTTATTCAATAAGTTGAAAGCCTGTCATGTTCACCCAGCTTCATCACCCGTCTGTAAACAATATGACTACGTAACCTAATTGAATCTTCGTTTCACAGCTGACATTACAAGTGGTAGTAAGGCTTAAAATGGGCCTTGAGTCTTGAGGAATATTTATACAAATTCTAATAATACTAATAGTGAAGGGGGATAATGAGAGCGATAATTGTGACTTTGGTGCAGATTATGTGCCTTGGTTTCTAACCCATAACATTTTTCACATGGGGGATAAATAACACTTGTTCGATCTACTGTCCACCGTCACAACAAAAGTATGAAAGGATCAGTTAGCACAATGTGATTCATGATAGCAGTGCTTCCACAAACAAACAAAAAAGTTGATCTCCTTGAAAGTCTACCAAATAGGACAAGATCGTTCGAAGATTTTCCCCAGCAACTTGACCTTGCTATTCGGGACACATATAAAAAAATCATGAGATTCCTTATTCACCATTGGAAAGTTGTTAGGCATGGTACATTTTACTCAAAATAGACCAATCTCTGGGAAATGAAAAACCCATGCAAACGATTTTCACCTATTGCCAGCAGCCGGCACCCCTGTTTTTGGTAGTTCCGTTCCTCGTATCCAATAGAAGTCGATATCCATTTTTTTCACTCATGTCACAATACTTCAGCTTAAAAATCAATTGCTTCACTTTGTACTTTTTAAAAGATTGACTCTTTTGTCTTTATAAAAGCAGCTTTTTTCTTTCAGTTTTAAAGGAAAATAAGATTCATTATTCATATCATACCTCATACAAGTGTCTTCTCGTGTTCACAAGAGATTTCTCTCCAGTTTTTGCTTTGTCATTAGCAGCAGAGGTGTCTGCTTTGCCCATGTCCATCACCATCGTTTTGGCCTCCTCTCTCTGTTCAGGCCTGATCTCCTCGTCTTGTGAAGAAGTGTTTCTGTCATCCCTAAAGGCCAAAAATCCACTCTGATGTCGTGGTGGTGGTGGTGGTGGTGGTGGTGGCGGTGGCTGAAGGACATTAACCGTCTCCAAGCTATTCCCAGGAAGGTGGAGAGTGGGTGCCACGCCCCCTAAGCCACCAACGTCTGCAGCATCCAAGTTGACGGAACACACCAGATTGCCGTTGTCGTGGTGGACCGACACAGATTCGTGGATGCCGTCCTCGTAAGGGACACCCGACAGAAGCATACTGGACGATATATCAATCTCCTGCTGCAACTTGCTCTCCAGATAGGAGATGTCCTGCTGGCCAAGTCCTGGCAGGGCGATGTTGTTGTAACTGGACGGAGAAAGATTGGACGCCTCTCGGAACAGACCTTGAAGGATTCGATCTTGGCGGCCAGGGTCGGAATCAGACTCGATGGAAAGACTTCCCCTGTCACTCTGATGGTACAACGAATCCTGCCCACTGTTGTTTATTTCATGATGCAGTCTTTGAGCCTGAGGCTGGATAGAAAGATAATACAACAACATAAATCATATATACAGTAACATGGTTTTGGTTGTAATTGCTACTATTGTGATAATCATTGCCTGCATCAGCTTTAAAAGCACAAATATTACATACCCAAAAAATAGCATCCATCATGAAATACATTATCATTAATACAAGGAAAGTGCAAATGCATCTCTAATACCTGCAAGACAAAGTGTCTTTCTGATAAAATAAAGGCATTTCAATTCCATTTTAATCTAATTCAATATTTTATTTAATATCTTGAAATTGAAATCATGGACACCCAGACCACGACTCGCAATTCAGACACTTGCTGCAAAGACAGTTGTTTACAAAGTAACCAGATTAAGTATCTAACATGTCGTAAAGAAGGCCCTCAGTGAAATTGGCTCCTACTACTACTAGTGCCAAAGCCCCTCAGTGAAATTGGCTCCTACTACTACTAGTACCAAAGCCGCTCTGGCTATTATTGAGTATGTACGATAAATTGAGAAGTTATGAATTATATTTCTCCAAAGCAAGCATAATATTTTTCCTTTCAAAATTTGGGACAATCTGGAATTATACACTGTAATCAAAAATTTAATATCGTTATGATTCAAGTAATATAATAATAATAATATGTATCATTTACAAATTTATCATCTATCAGTATCAGTTGATTGACTTCCAGATACTCACAGCTGAGTTGTGAATTGGCGCCATATCCGTGGCCATATTGTCTCCATAGGGTCCTCTGGCCAGATAAGCATTATTCCTCCACCCTTCGTTCGTCGACAGATCGTGGTTCCAGGTAGGCGCTGAACCATCCGGCATCCAGGGTAGGTTAACCACTGGATTCCATGCAGAGGAGGAATGGGATGAGGATGAGGAGACAGAAGGTGGAGGGGTGGGGAGGGACGGAGAGTTCCAGGGTAATGATGACGATGGGACAGATGTTGAAGTTACCCTTGCTGTCGATGATAATGATGATGATGATGATAAGGATACAGAAGGTGGCGGTGTAGGTGCTGATGGAACGATGGATTGATTTTTCAATCCTGAATGGTGAGATACGAAAGAAGAGGTTGGGTCTTTAGATGAAGGTTTTGCTGATGGAGAACTGAAGGCTGAAGTTTCCATACTGGAATCAGTGACGGATGATATGGGTCTAGGTGTGACCAAAACTCTGGAGCAAGGTGGGAGGGATGAATCGGAAAGTTTAGATTGAGCATTCAACGGCACGTGCACACTTGTCTCAGAGTGTTGAATTGAAGCATGGCTTGTCATCTTTCCCATTTTAAGATGATGGGTGCAATCAGGTGGCAAATAGAAGCAATTTGTCCCGGGTATTACAAATCCATTCAAGGGAATCATAGATTCCGACCCTGTAGAGAAATAATATTATACAGGTTTACTTCATCAAATAATACCAAGAAGCCATAAAATTTCCCATTCTTTGTTACTGTTCTCAGTCTGAATAAACTGTCAAAGTACTACATATAATATTTGATTCTGAAAAACAAACTGAACTAATATCTGATCAAAGTTCCCTGATAAAAGGGTGAAACGCTTCTTCCTTCAAAGAAACAATGAGGTATTAATTCTTTTGACTTGAACATGGTGTCTGAAACTAAAGCTGGGTTTTTTTAATGAACAGCCTATCCATTATACGGCCAGTTTACTTTTAATTCTCCAAGTCTAAGAATCAAACAAGCAACAGAAAATATTTGATTCATCAAATGATATCCCTCATCCACAGAGTTTTCTCTTGTTGTTCAACAATGCATGCTGATTGGTCAAGGCTCCTGTGTACATCCATACGCCCAGTGCTCCGATCAGGGTGGATTGTATAACATTACAATGATTAATCATCATCGATTTTGCTCTGCTGCATACACTATAGACCTACGTGGTAGACTTGTAATGACACACGTGCTAGACTTGTAATGACACACGTGGTAGACTTGTAATGAGACACTTAATTTTTTTGGCAGAATTACATTAATCATTAATGAATGAAAGAATGGCATTTATATATATATATATATATGTCTGATCCACGATCATCACCCTGCTGCAAGTGCTTTACAGTAGCACATTTGCCCCCGGAAAACTATTTGACTATTTTAACACCAGATTACAAAGATACTTATTCAGAATAGATAAAAAGGGAAAGTGTTGGAGGCTTCTAAGAGACAGGACAAAATAGAACAGGCAACGTTTCGGCCAAAGACCTACGTCAAGCAACAGTTACAACTTATTCAGAATTCTTGTTGATACCAATTGTTAGATTGATAAACTGTCCCAACTCCTCAAATCAAACTAAAACAACAACAAAATTCTCACCTGGATTTCTGGCCATTTCCTCCGGAGACATAGGCACCAATTTAAAAGCCACCAACTTCGATGGGTCAGGGTTGACAAGAGCAAGTCCTGTGGTCTTCTCCGAGACTGATGACTGACCACTTATGTCCCTCGCTTCTGCCTTGTGCCGTGGCGAGGGGAAAGTATGTTTTCTTTCAACCTCTGAGGATTTCCTCTCCCTCTTCTCATCAGGGTCCGTCTTGCGAATTTTGAAATCACTTCCTGAAAAACTCTCATCTTCCGATCTAGACATATCCTCATCAGTATCTGAACTGTTGTCGCCGTCGTCGTCATCTTCAAGTGACTCGTCTGATATTGACTCATCCCCAATATTATATTTTCTCTTCCTTGCTCCACCTCGTAATTTCATCGACATCTTCCTCCTGGGAAACGTAAACCTCCTCGACCTTGTCCGGGTCGGTGATATCTTATCATCACCACTATACTCTTCATCGTCATCCTCTTCTATATTATATTCGTCATCTTCATCACTTTCAACTGCATTCTTTTTCAGTACCCCAGATCTGGATCTTGTGGATCTCGTGTCCGAAATTTTTGGACTATCTTTGTCAGTTGATGAACTTTCCTTCGGCCGCACTTCTTCAGATTTGGTGCGTTTTCTAGACGGAAGAGAAAGAGATTCGATGAACTCCACTGTCCGTTTGCCTGAGTTGCGAGTTCCGTCTAATTGCCGTGTGGTCATTCCTCGGGTTACTGGCTTTCCAGAAGGAGTTGAGGGTCCAGCCGCTGGAGATTTTGCCCTTCTGGTCGAAATCCTTTCATCTAGTAAAGAATCTGACCCCTTCGAAGGCTCCTGATTTTGGGCTTTAGAGCTTGATGGAGTGGAGCTTTTACTTTTATCTAACGCAGGGGTTATTGACTGTCTTGCCAAAATTCTGGAACTGCTCCTTGTATTCAACTCACTGTCTTTGGCTGAGCCCGATTCTTTGTCTGAAACATGTTTCAATTCTTTCTCTGATTCTTTATTCAATTCCTTGCCTTTTCTTTGATCTTTCTTAGCTTCTTTACCATTGTCATTTCCTTTCCGTTTTTCCTTGTCAGATCCTTTACTTATTTCATTTCCTTTCTTGCGTTCTTTGCCAGTTTCAATTCCTTTCTTCCTCTCTTTACCAAGTTCATTTCCTTTCTTTAATAGTTCTTTCTCAGATTCTTTACTGTCATCGTTTCCTTTCTTTCGCTCTCTGCTGCTATCATCACCTTTGTTTAGTTCTTTCTCAGATTCTTTGCTAATGTCATTGCCCTTCTTTTGTTCTTTCTTTGCTTCTTTAACATTTTCGCTTCTTTTGTTTTGTTCTTTCTCCTGTTCATTTTCAGGTATATTTCCTTTCTTCGACACCAGATGTCTGTTTCTCAATTTCAATTCTGTTCTTCTACCAGAGTTGGGTAAAAACTGACTGCGGTTATTATTGCGGGAATCACCTGTTAGTTGTTTTTTACTGATCTGACTACCCTTGCACCTCAAGCTAGCTCTCGTCAGCACTGACTGCATACGAAGAGATGACCCTTTTCTTGCCTTAAGTTTATCTCTCTTCTGACTTTTGACATCGCGTTTGCTTTGTCCAATTTTACTATCACCTTTCTCATCCTTCTTCGTTTTTCCTGTGACAACACTGCTATCTTCAAAAGGCACTTTAGGTTTGCGTTGTCTTTTAGAACTTGTTTCCCTTCCAGAAACTTTTCCACTTCCATCTTCTTTCTCTTTCCCTTCACTTCCAGGCAAAGAGGAATTAACCTGTGCAATGTCCGGACAATCTTTGGAAGGAACACGCTTTTTATCTCCCTTTTTATGCCTTGACATCTCTACTCTGTCATTCAGCCTGTTACCTTTGCCCTCTGACTTTGACAAATTTTTATCATTTTCATCTTTCGCCTTCTTACTATCTGTCTTTTCTTCTTCTTTAATGCTTTGCTTATCTGCTAGCTCTTTTTGCTCTCCAATACTTTGTTCACTAGCAACTTTAGGCAACTCTGATAGTCCTCCCTTGTCTGCAGTGGAGACTCTGGTTGTTTTCATAATGCTAGCACTTGCCGCAGATGATTGTTTAAACTGACCACTATCACTAGCCTGAATGACAGAATCTTTGGCGTCGCTGAACACTTCTGATTTTAAATTTGGTTTTGTATCAAATTTCGATTCAACACTAGCTGATAATTCAGGGCCACCATTACTATGCTGCAATTGGTCTAGCCTCACATTGCTCTTACTGTCACCCTCAGTATGGCTCATTTGAGATACAATATTCCCATGTCCACTTTTGTTACCATCAGCGATAACAGTTGAATGTTTCAAATGATCAACATTGTTATCAACATGATTGTCATTGAGGCTAGACTTAACATAGTTGTTCCCACGTTGAATTAAAGAGCCCTGAGGGGAAAGCAGAATGGTAGAAGTCGTAGAATTTGTCACTACACTATTATGCTGTTGCTGTTTTGCGCTGGTCATTTCACCATCATCACCCACCTGCCGTTTTGACATCCAAACAGACCCAATAACGCTGTCACTGCTTTGAGAAGAGAGGCTCAGCATTTTTTTAGACACAGTTGCCTGACTCAAGACTGAAGCAATTTCTTTGGGGGATGGTACAGAAAGATTATTTTTAGCATGCGATGCTTCAAATATTGGCCGATGATGGACAATACCTCCAGAAAGCGACCTTTGACGCAAGGAGGTTGTCGTAATGGGCTGAAATCTGGATGGATGGTTGTGTATACCCTCAGTTATGGCTGTGGGCATCAGGCTGGTTGGAGAACTTGAAGGAATCAGGAACTGAGAGGTAGGATTTGGAAGATCTTGTGTGATTGAGCTGGCAGACAATTTTCTAATGGGCATTATGTGAGAGGAAGAAGGGCTGGGTGGCTGCCATGAGAAACCGGACTGGACCTTCGGGCTGGGTGGATGGAAGGGCTGTGGGCTGGAAGGTAGGCTCTTCCAAGAAGCCCTTGGGCTTACAGGTTGTTTGGGACTGATAAATTGACACGGGCTGCTGGATATCTGGCGTGGGCTCCCAGCATGCATTGGACTGATGGCCTGTCGAGGACTGGTGGACTGTCTGCCAGGACTCACTGGGGAATTGAGGCGCTTTGAAATCTCTGGGTGTTGATTATTCATGGTGGGGTGAGACTGCAAACCAGACGAAGAAGGGGTGGATGTTGGAGATTTTGGAATGTATTGAGAGCTTGGTGAAATATCTATTCTGAGGGCTGAATTGGACGATATGCAGGCTTTCAGTTCCGCTCCAGGGTGTTCAATATGTTTCGTAATATCTCTCTCAACATGTCCCTGCAAAACATTAGCTCGGATTTCAATATTACTATTTATTCTATTGTAAGTATCAGATGCACAGTTAATCTTTTGGTTCTGTCCAGCCTGAGGCAAAACATGACTAGAGCTAGGCACACTTGGTGAAGATTCATCTTTCTGACCCAAAGTCAAAATTTTCAAAAGCTGGCTTTTACTCTCCAAGGGTATATTACTATTCAAGTTTTCTGGGGATATCCTCTGTGACGGTCTTTGGTTATCAAAAGGACCGAAAGAAGGCAAGGCATTCTGGGCAGATGCTGAACTTCTGCTTACCCCCTGCACATTCATGGCATTTGAGTTGACTTGGTCATTATTGTTCCCCTCTATTTGTGCCTGCTGTTGCATCAGCTGAAGCAAAAGTTTGAATTTTTGCGAAGGATCCTCTTTCCCTTCTTCCTTACCAGAATGTCTGGAAACATCTTTCGCTGCAGACTGATATTGGTAAGCTTTCTGGAGGGCCTCGGGTGGCTGCTGGTGTCTGGGCGCTTCATTCTTTTCTCTGCTCTGCCCCTCCTCAAAGCCCCCTAGCTCTTCAAGCTGTGGTAAATTAAGAACTGTTTGCTGAATTGACGGTGGATAGTTCAGCGTTTTCTGATTGTATGATGCCCTGAAATTCACTTCCTGACAAGTGGGTTGAGTCTGAGGTACATCAAAATTGACCGGTTGCCTGATAGACGATAACTGCAAGATTCCAACCGGTATGTAGTCTTGGTCATCGTCATCGTCCTCGTTAATATCATTTTTCGAAGGTGTAGACATTTGGAAGTCGCTCCACTGACTGAGAGCTGGCACAGTTGTTCAATAAACTTAGTGAATTTGGTCCGTCCTTTTGTTGGGTTTGCAGATGAAAATTATTAAAAGCATCTGGTGCATTCATGCCGTGTAAAAAATCAATAATCAATTTTGTTACTTCACTTCAGTTTGAATCAATCAGGTCGGTGTTTCTATCATCTGAATAATTCACCTCCTCCTTTTATACTACAAATTTTATGCAACTACTTCAGGTTCTCTTTTTCAGCGATTCATATCACCTTATTTACAGCTCTAAGGGTGGCAATATCTGATGTAGAATCACTTCCAATTGACTTAATGAGTATGTGTGTTCTTATCTATCTAGATGTGGCTTTTTTTTCATTCCTTGCAGTCCACTTATTCTTTCACGTTAACCACTGTGAATTTCTCTTCATTCTTTTTTGCTTCATTGGAATTGCCGTCGTAAATTTCAATTTCAATCGTGCAAAAGCGTATGAATTCCAGGGCAAGAAGAACAAGTCTGAGGGGAAAGGAATGTATCTTAAATGAGTTACATAAAAAAGAATGAATTTCTTGAATACTAAACCCATTAAGTACTTATATGCTTATGTGCATTTAATTATTCTAGGTACAACAAACATCAGTCTATTTCATCTAATAATGCATGAAAAATATTTTCCCATATAAAAGTAAAAGCTTCAAATACCTTTATCTCAGTGTATTGATATTCAAAGGGCTTAGAGCCTGTTGACTAGGAGATGAAGCACTACATATAAACACTATATGTATCATTAAAATATTGCATTATTAACCTTTATTTCAGAATAATAGAAAATCTCAAGAGTCGGAACACTAATACGAGTGTGTCAACATCAGACAAGAAACTAGCAATCTTGGCTTTGGCGCCTGTAATTTTACACTGGCACTAGAACAACTTGTCTAAATTGTGCAGGTCTTATAATTTTCAAAGTCATGGCCAATGGTGTGTACAATGTATTGTTGCACACTACACTACACACCCCTATCTAAAATTCTACCCTACACTACAACTACAAAGAGGTCAAGCTGAGCAAGTTATAATTCCTAACATCATAATTAATTGTGTGTACACTCACTGAACTCACTGTCTTGTTGTGCACACACTCTATTACACATGAAAGGGTACACCCCTCTGCCTCTGCAGTTAGTCTATTCTATACTGCTTCTAATTCTACCCCACTCCTTCACACACACAACACACTACACTCTACAACTAACTAATTCAAGCAAATGAGAAGTGCTCAATTTATGTACAGATGGAAACTTAGAGACTGCACAAGAAGCAACAAATGGCTATTGGATTTTTATGAAATGCTATGCATCCATAGTCAGTCTTTTCACTTGTTGATTGACTGAGTGACAATCACTCATCAACTGCAACTAGGGTTAAGCGTTCCTGGTTCCGACCACCCAACAGACCTTGTCTCTATTTTTCCTCCTGTGCGCTAACCAGCATTGCGATGGTACTGAAACCAGTGTGCCGCGACCCGATCACTTTTAATAAATATCAATTAGACACGTCTACCTTGGCAAAAAGCTATTTTATGGTGATATAATAGTAATAAAGTTTAGCACTGTAGCCCTCCCATACTCATCTGGCCGTTATTTGCATCGCAAAACGAAAGTGCCTCCTCCAATTGTGTCTCACCTTGCTGCGGTGGAGGAGCTTGCGCGGTCTAAGGATTTCTAAGGCTATATTAAACAGGTTCAACCATATTAGGCAGGCTTAGA
>JARDUL010116496.1:8383-19728 GCA_030265205.1 Dirona pellucida
AAAAAACCCCCCCCCCCCCCCCCCCCCCCAACACTGCAACTCCCGCAAATAAAAGAATTAAACAAAAAAATTATGTTTAAAAGCGTCTTTTTATATCAGCATTTGACCTGACTGAAGAGGAATGAGCCTCTGCTCCCTTCAGCCAACAAGACCGTTACAAAAATAATTGGCTTTGATGCCATTTGGGATAATATGAATGTTTATAAATGAATGGCAAATGGTACTTTGTTTCAGTTGTCACATCGGAAAAAATATAAGAAAATATTATCATAAAAAATATTATATCATATTATTATATATTAATAAAATATCATATACTAAATATTATAAAGATACAGATAAAGATAGAATTGTCTTTTATTTGTCCGGGATAAGGATACTTTCGAATTTAGGATATTATATTTCGGTATATGACCGAAATAAACCAATCGTCAGCAGCAGTGCAGCGCCGCAATTAGCACATACTCAGGACTTGTGTAAAGCAGGCAAGAGATTGAAGTTCTGTTAATATCTAAAGACTTATAATTACTCACTATTCTCTCCACAACAATCTGACATTGTCGGTATTTATAGGCCACCATGAAAAAGTATGAAAAGTAAGAGGTGACTGCCATCCCATCAGCCTGTGAAATAAAATCAAATTGATTGAATTAAGTCACTAAAATAATATAAATTTTAAATATATAACACTTAAAGTGTGAGCCCAATGTTTTTTGCACGGTGAAATAAAATTTAAAATATAGTATTTTTCCTTAATGCATTTATCAGCAAATCATCAAATGTTATCAACATACACAATAAGTAAACTGCCCGCTCTTGTCACTCATCCTACTCCTTCTTTCGCTTGGGATGTTGGTGGCCAAGTCGTGAACACAACTTGGCGGTCCTAAGGTAAAACACTTTGCTCTGCTTACACCTCATCCTATCGGAGATGGACGTTAATTTAGACGTCACTTCAGGTGTAAGCAGCATTGTCCTTGTCCAGAAATTGTATTTGAGCCTAACAGGTTGCGTGTGACGTATTAAGTGTTAAGTGCTCTGTTGATTTCCTGGCACCTAATCCGCCACTGTAAAGCGCTTAGATCATGGTGGTGCTATATAAATGCCATTTATCATATCATTCTCCTCCTCCTGTTTAACATTTCAAACATCTTATAAGGCTATAGCAGTTACCTCCACTAAATCCTCAGAGTCAAATGGTGTCTCAGCATAAAACATTTTCTCTGCTGACCTCAGGGCTAGATTTATTGTCCACCTGTAACGAAATGAAGAATGAGAATAAAGTCACTTATCCCTGCTGAAACTTCAGAAAAATGGAACAAAGGATTAATCAAAATCAGAGATATTATCTTCCAGGGTCCGAACAGAAAAAAACCAAAACTCTAGATACATAAAGGGATGACAGCCAACATTCAAGATATGGATAAAAAAATAAATAAGTTGAAGATTAACAAATCCCATTGTTAAGAAACAAGCATCTGAATTAAAGGTAAGCGGGGAAGTGGTGATGGATGGTGTGTGGTTTAGGACCAAAGACAAATGGATTCATGCATACACAACAAAAAGAACAACCTTTAAAAATAAAAAAACAAAAAAATCCACAAACCTGATTTGATGGAAAGCCATCTTAATACATTCCATCAAAATTCACGCACACAAATTCATAATATTCCATACCAACACTATCTCAAGCTGATGCTATTCATCATAAGTAGATTTTTAAAAAATAAAAAGATAAGCAAAAACATTTTTGAGCAAGTCCATAGTACTCATCATGAAGCATTTGGTTACCTGTCATTTAAAAGAAGATCTGTTGTGAACATGTTTGGCACAAAGGAGTTGACTAGAGCGCAAAGAACTCGGCTATCCACCAGATCATCAAGTCTCTAGAGTAAAACAATGTCAAGAAAAGTTTACAAGAAGTGTTTTGATAAAACATAATTATGATATTATAGATTAATTAATTGGTATTTGTTATTATTGCTTATTTCTATTGGCATCAATGTAAACAACTCAAATTTCCTTTTTGAGCAATAAAAATCTATTCCATTGTATTTACAGTAACAAGGTCAAAATGTGATAATGAACAAAACAGAAACATATAACTAAATATAACTTGTTTCTTTTATTGTTTGTTCAAGAAGAAGTTTAGTGATACAATTATGGTCACACTGTGTTAGGAAAAAACAAAACGACAGGCTGAGGTAAAATAATGAGAAACAGAGGAAGGCCTTAAAAAATGATCCCTCCAATGCCTGCATGCTCAGTGTATTAATCACTTTTTGAGATAACAATTCTTTTTATATTATAGTATATTTATATATATATATATATGTATATAAAAACTGATTTGTCAATTTAAAATACTTGAGCTACATGAAGTAAATGGTAAAAAAACCAAACGAGTATGAAAAAAAGATAAGCAATACTTACATAACAAAAGAGATGCTTGCCTTCCGCTGTTTTCTAAGGACAGAATGATCACACAATTACCAATTGCCACTTTAGACTATAAGCTAAAATATGGTGGGTAAATAAATTTACAAACATACCTTTGATAACATACCTTAGTTCCCCCCAGTTTACTATAGCTGATGACTAGACTCAAAAGCTACACAAAAATGAATTTTGGTCATACAATCTGATTGTTGCTGAACAGCGAATCACTCATGGTGACAATAAAGTATTTTGGAGAGATACAACACTAATAATGACTTGCCGAAGCTATGTTGACTTCAGTAAAAAATTAGCTTGATTGATTGACAATGACGCTTCAACCAAAGGCCTGGTCAAGCGACAATTAACAAGGAACAATCACAAGTAAATCATAGATGGGGTTGGGGTGGGGTGGGGGCAGGAGTGGGGGTGTGAGGGAGTGAGGACCTGTTGATCAGAAAAATGATTTAACATAATCAACCATTTAAGCTAATTTACATACTCTATATTTTTCACTATTTTGGACACAGTCTAGGCTGATCGCCTGTTTGTTCTTAATCCTCAGAGTTTCTAGCTTTTGGCTCTACAATAAAGTTGGGATATGCTCATGGTTTTGCATTTCAACACCTTGTGCACCATTCATGGTTAAACATGGCATCGGCCCCAACACTGTCTTGCAGTATTACGAGAGACTGATAAATAAACAATTCTCCATGAAAACACATTTCTCATGAAATTTAGAATCCCAATATACAAAACACAAATGTAACCACAATCTTTCTTCAATGATCAATCTTAATACATGCCTTCCACATGAATCTATGGTAAAAAACAGCTGTAGATATAACAAGCTGCTATGTATGACAATGTACAGTACTCAACGTTTTGGGTTTCCCTTTATCGAAAAACAACATAAGACAAAAATAAAAATAAAAAGTGAAAAGAGGGGAGAAGTGTGTGTGTCTCTAGGTCCCCCCACCCCTCCCCCACCCGCCGAAAAGAAAATGATGTGCCGTTCAATGGAAAGCGCTAAAATGGTGCATGCTTTACCTTTTACCTGGCTTCCAGCAACCTCACCACGTTACACATGAAACTAAGGTGACAAATTTTATCAATATATAAATTTCATCAATGCAAAAGCATGAACCTCCTTTGGGAGTCAATAGCGCAGTCACTAGCCTTTGGTTCAAGAGATTGCAAGTTCAAATCCTGGTGGAAACACTGTATTTTTTCTCTCAAGACCTTGATCCCACTTTGTGGCGCTGCACTGCTAATGCCTTGGAATAGACCCTAAAGACAAATTTCTCCTTCAGACGAACAAAGGGATTTTTTAAAAAGATTTTTTTTTCTTATCAATAAATATGAATTTTATGTTAACATGGATTTTGTATGAAAAAAATAAAATAAATCAAACCCAAAAAATAAATAAAGGGGGGACGACCATTGTCATAACTCACTTTCAACTGGGCATTGACCATTTCCAAGATGCAAACATCAGGAGGTGGGTATTTACCGGCCTCTGCTTTCTTTTTCTTGAAATTTTTCATGAAATCGGCTCGAGGAAATTTTACCCAGTCTGCATCAGGAGTTTTCTGTATTAGACAAAAAAAAAATTAAAAAAAATCTGGGATTCCTAAAATATTAATGTATCATTTCTCATAATCACACATCTCCTGTGTATTGAAGACCATATTTTAGTTGGTTTTTTTTTGGTTTTTTTAAATTGAAAGATGGGTTTTATAGTCTGTACACAAGTATACATACAGGTTCACAGAATTTAGTCAATTTACCCTCAGTAGACTTTGTCATTGTCATTATTAATAGTCCTTCTCAACTCAGCGGCGAACGTAATACCTCTCTTAACTGATATAAATCAATTTGATTACCACTTATCTCTTGTTCAAGATAAATCATTGTATGTTCAAAATGGGTGATGTTTGAAAAAGAGAGAGAGAGATGGATCACAGTATATCATATTCCAACTCATAAAACAAAAGGACATTCAAACTATAGAGCTGCATTCTACATCCTTATTTATCAGTTTGTATATGGAGTCAATCATACTCAAACATTAGAGACCTTCAGTATATATTAGATCATTTTCATGTAAGTTGCTATATGTGTTGATTGCTACTTTTTTGCTGTTTTGTTTTTAAGCTATTGCATGTGTGTTAGATTTGAATTTTGATTCTTAGTTAATATGTAAACAATCATGTGTGTACCCCCCCCCCCCCCATTTATTGTAAAGCGCTTTGAAGTTTCGACATAAAGCGCTATATAATTATCATTATTATTATTATTATTATTATTTGAGACAATGTTATTTAGAGTGAACTGAGTTCAGTGTTGTACCTAAATTTCTGACTTTACTCTAGATAGCACTGCCCAAATGAAAGTTCACTCAAAAGTGGTGACTTTCACTTTCATTTTTTCTTTTCTCTCTCTTCACTATAGCTCCTTTTCTTAGAATTTTAAAGCATTCTTTCCATACTTACAGAATCATTCAAGTCATCCATAACGGCTGAAGCACCAAATCCGGTCAGTAAAGATTTCTTGGCTTTGTTCTTTCTCTTCTTTTGAGGGGGAGGATCGGGAGTCCACTGTTGACAAAAGCATGTTTAAAAAGAAGGATTTTATACTGCTAGGCCTAGATTCTGTCCAAAATGTGACATAATTACAAACAATTGCCGGAACATTACTTGAAACTAGAAATAGCATTAAATGGTAATAATTATCTATTTGTTTGATAAAAGATCAATTGTGCTACCAACAAACAGGATGAAGTTACCTAGAGACTTGAAATCAATAACGATGCAAGCACTTGATCTAAAACTAGAATGAGTCAAAAATGTTTTCAGAGCCATTGTTTTCAAGGAATGATTATGTATGATGAGTAATATAAGAAAAATCCTAAAATGTTAAAGTTGCTATGATAAGTTCCTATGATAAATTTGGCGATAGATTATTTCGTCTTTTGGTCCAACTGTTTGGAATAACGTGCCCCGTGTTTTGGTAGACTGTGATTCTCTTGAAACTTTCAAAAAGAAAATTTTCATATGTATATGTTTTAGTAACCTATTATTGTAAAGCGCCTAGAGCTTGTTGAAAATAAGAAATAGCGCTGCAAGAAATGTTCATTATCATTATCATTATTATAGTAGTATTATCATTATCATTATTATTATTGTTGTTGTTGTTATTATTATTATTATTATTATTATTATTATTATTATTTTATTATTATTATTATTGTCATTATCATTGTATTATTATCATTATCATCATCATCATCATCATCCTCATCATTATTGTTATTACTAATATTATTATTATTATTATTATTATTATTATTATTATTATTGTTATTATCATTGTATTATTA
Source organism: Dirona pellucida (assembly GCA_030265205.1). Classification (NCBI taxonomy): domain Eukaryota; kingdom Metazoa; phylum Mollusca; class Gastropoda; order Nudibranchia; family Dironidae; genus Dirona; species Dirona pellucida. The sequence goes on from JARDUL010116496.1 coordinate 14,202, forward strand.
TCATCATCATCCTCATCATTATTGTTATTACTATTATTATTATTATTATTATTATTATTATTATTATTATTATTATTATTATTACTACTATTATTATTATTATTATTATTATTATTATTATTATTATTACAATAATTATTATCATCATTGGTAGCTAATAAGAGGTAGGCTTACTTTGAAAGGTACTTGGGTGATAACATCCTGGTCTTCATGTTGCATATATTCAACTCTTTCCCACAAAAACCACACATCATGGCTGATAAGACGCCACAGTAAATCGAAAACCTGAATCATGAAATAAATGTTGAAATGCATGCCAAAAACAAAAACAACACAATAAGTTATGAATGCTATTACTCCTTTACATATTGAACAAGGAATTGGCAGTTTAAAATAATTTTGTTTTTGTTTTTTGATGTAAAACATTTTATTAGACACTGGCACATAAATCAAGGGCTGATCAATAAGGATTCACAAACCAAGGTTTTCGTTTTGTTACAGCTGTGCTTCCTTTTTGACTTTGTGAATATTCAATCCTTAAAACACATAAATAAATACATTACTTACATGATCAGCACTTCTCATTGCAAACATGCGTGGGTCAACATAAACATCGTAGGGCAAGACTTCACATTGTTTGAGCTCTTCAACAACCCATTCAACTCGAGTTTGAAGTTGTTGTTGTGATAGCCTAAACCAAAGCAAACACAAAATTTTACTGCACAGAATGGGAAAAAATATAAGCGGGCATAAGAAAAGCATCTAACCCAAATTCAAAAACATAATGAGGGCCTGGTATGTTAACATCACGCTCAGGCTTCATAATTTGAGAGCTAGTTTGAAAGTGAAATGTTAAATCATAAGTATGGTCTCATTGGAATACACTTTTAAAATCTATTACATTTCATAAGTATGTTTTAAGGCAAGTCAGGTTTTTCACTGATGGAAAAATTATAATGGTACATAATTATAAAAAATGTAAAGTTGGAAAAAAATTGTCAAGAAAGTGAAAATATATTACCCATCCATACTGTCCAGTCTGTGTAGGTCACGTCCTGTAATGCTTTCAACAAGATACTTCATCCCAGTTCCAGACAACAAATCCATCAAAATGTTGGCCATGAGCTGATTGTATGGCATGAGTCGGAGATTGACCCATGCCGTCATGCCACGGATTCTTGTTCTCATTGACATGATGATTGATTTCCCTACGGTATCTTACTAAATATGTCTGTGTCACAGGACGGTTGGCATTATTTCTCGTCTGTGGCACGGTAACTTCTGTAAGATATTAAAGGCAAAATTAAAAGATGTTTATAATTTTGAGGAAAGATTCAAGGGGAATTTGAAAGAGACTTAAATTGTTTCACCATTAACATCAATATAGCGAGTCTAGTGAAAACTATTTTTAAAATCTCTTTTCATATGAGTGATTTTCTTGTTCGAAACACATACACAAAACAGTTTACTGTACTGTAACTGAAATATTGAATTCACAATAAATTGTAAACTATTCACAAGTTCAACTTGGATCATGAATAACATTTTATTTCTCAAAAGTGATTATGTAATCAACAAACCATTTGGTTAACACATAGTTGACATAGTTATAAATATTCAAAAAAATATAATATGAATGTATCCTAATATCTATGTCAACAGTATCGATACATTCCTTGTCAATTTCCCTTTAATGCGAGTCAGGCATGATTGCTTGTTCTTATCATGTTCTATTATTGCAAGCGTTTATTTCTTCAACAAATCAGAGCTGAAAAATCAATCTTAAACCTAGCTTATCGTAAACTGAGAATCAGGCCAACCTTTTGAAGAGTTAAGTAACAAATCCTAAATCCTCGAACATATTGACCATTGCAGCTTAAAACTTTCTATGGCCGCCATTTGTAAACATAATGGTTGTACCCACAATTCTGCAACTAAAGGGACATTATTCTTAATTACTGGTCTTTTTTAATTTATTTATTATATTTTTTGTTGTAGTTGTTTGTTTTGATTGGAAGTTTTGTAATTCCTTTTCTTTTTTATGGTGGTGGGTGGACGCGAAAAATAATTGTCAAAAGACATGCTTCGCATGGAATCAAGAAGAAACATAGTCTAGAATTACAAGATTTTCAGCCGAACTTTTGCCCATAGGGGCCTAGGCCTAACATTGCCAGAATAATCTCCATAGCCCATAGCCATAGGTAACTAAGGGAAACTACTCTTAAAATTTCAAAATGGCAGCGCCCTTCAACCTTCATCTGAAGGCCTAGTAGTAGCAGACAACGTTCCGGAATTATTATTTTTTTAAAACGTGGGTATGATGAGTACTGATCAAGAGTGGCATTTTGTTGGAGATTTTTGTTGTTTCTAAACACACTGATAGGGTGTTTACTCTGTTGCTGGTGACAGTGAATGAAGACTAGAACTAGAGTACTATAAAGTAAAGTGAGATTCGATATACAACACAAACAACGTCAACAGTCAACGACAACAACACAACACCGTCCCTGCGCCTTGTACGTGTTCCGACCACCAAGTACCAGTGTCCCCAATCCAACCACCCTGTTTCGGCTCAATTTCGAGCAGGTGACAGGTTCAATCACATATATATATATATATATATATCACGAAGAATGATCAAAACAAAAATTGATGTATCAAACCCAAAAAACGCAGCAATTAATGTAAACAAAAACAATAAGTATAAGTGAAAAACTTAAGTGATCAGTGGTCCGATTGGGGACACTGGTCAGAACTAGGCCAGGGACTGTAGACTGTAGTGAGAATGTACTCACACAGCAGTTGAAAGTAACACCCTCTATTACTGTGTGACAGTCCTGTGTTTGTTGTCATCTGTGTGTGAAGGAATGAGGGCTGCCAGAAGCTAAAAATCTGAATATGAAGTATGCAAAAAAATGAAAATGGTCATTGCACAGCTCTAATCCTGATGATGATACTAATTACTAATACAGTGCAACTTCTGGATAACGACACCCCTGAATAACGACAACCCCTGGATAGCGACCTTGGCCTCTGGTCCCAATTTTTTTACTATATTATTAGTAATAAAACCCCCAAAATAGCGACATACAATTTAGTAAAACCCCTGTTTAGTGATAGCGATAATCGGCAGTTGACACCGACATTTGATACAAAAAATCTAGCGAAATAGGCAACCTCATTTCCGACCAGCATTATCTCGTACTCTTAGCCAATAAAAACGCTTATTTTCCTTTGTCAACTGGAAAAATACACATTCTACGTGGTTGGAACGTGTCTTATCACAGGCACTGGTCCGCACATCGCATTGTTATATTCACGGGTCTCACCACGCCCCCTTTTTCTGCCATCTTGAAAACCTCGGAATAACGACACCCCTGGATAACGACATAATTTTACAATCCCGGGCGATGTCGTTATCCGGAAGTTGCACTGTACTTTACTTATACTGCCCGCTTAAGGCTATGAGCTTTGTTTGATTTTTTTCTGTGTTTGTCAGCTGATGAAAGGGAGACCCGAAACATTCTTTGTGTTGCTACTTGATCTACACTTGGAGCTATGTCATTTTCCCTTTTTATTTGTATACCTGTGTGTGGTGAGTGACTACTCACCACTGACTGAGTCTACATGTCTTTTGACTTGACCATGCTTTTAAGGCAGGCACCGGATTACAACTAAACAGCCAACCAATAAGAAAGTTGATGTTGTGTTGCTGAGTTAAGTGGTCATAAGTATAAGCTCTACCACACCAAACTGTTGTGCGATTTTCATAATGTATAACATCTCTGGTGTAGTACAAACTAATAACAGTATTGCAAGCATGGATGAAACAAACCTTGCTTGTATTTTTGCTCTGATATTTTCCATTTGGAAAAAAAAAAAGTAATAATTTTGGGTTCATCCCATTTTCGGTCAGCAATTACTCAATGGGCAATTTCATAGCCTTTACCAGGATCTTAGAGATAACCCCAAAAAGTTGTTTTTTTATATTATAGAATGAGCAAAGACCTTCAATTACTTTCCTGATCACAAATTTCAGAAAGAGTATGCCACCTCAGGAATGACATTCTCACCAACTTCATTCCTTTTATTTTCATATTTGTTTATTTTAATAGAGCAGCTGCTTCCATATGAAAACAAATAAATGTTGTGGTCAAAATTGTTTTCCTGTATAATTTCAGATAGCCAAGATCTGAGGCGTGACATTTTATGATCCTAGCTGTCTGACCTAAAACACATGTGAAAGCAACCTATATTGTAACCAAGTGCATCGGTTTGGAACTTACAAGAATGGAAACTTCACTTTCTATTCTATTGAAACAAACAGTTCAGTGTAACATTGGTCTATGTGCTCAAAGAAGCTTGAAATTGCTTCAGAGTAACAATAGCAGAATGCAAGTATTTTACACTTGTCAACGACATTACTTACAATTACCTAAAAGTAAAAACATTTGCACTTCATTGCAATCAACTTCAAAAAGAAATTGTTTAATTAATTCATCTAACGACAAAATAACTAATCAATACAGGACATTTTCAGCTTCAGTGTCTAAACTGTGGCATTCATCAGAGCGACGTACGATATACAATAAATCCCAAAATAGTTCAAGTATTGCTGCTACAGCAAATAATGATAATGATAGAAGCATAAAAGTAACTTCAAAATCTCTCAGTGACAAAAGTAGTGTTGTGTTGGATCGTTTTATTTATGTCAAGACATTGGACTCAATGTATGAGGATGTACACAATGGCATTATTCTAGATACAGCGTACGGAGACTCCAGACCTGATGATGACTTTGATCCGTCTATGCCAGTCATTGTGGCCCTTCATGACACACCTGGAACACATGCAGACGTGGCCCATTTATTGAGTTTCTTTGCTAAGCTAGGATGTCGTACAATATGTCCTACTTTCCCAGGTTCGTATCATGTCACGATGGAGATAATTTTATGAATGAATATTATATTTTTTATTCGGAAACAGGTTTGCTGTTAAGACTGACTCTGTACAGAGGAGCTGGTGATGCAGTGGTTAAGTCACAAGTGAAAATCAGAAATAATGCAGTGCTTGGAAAACAGTCAAGAATAAAAAAGATTCAAAAATTATTTTTGACGGGGGAATTGAATCTGTACCTGCAATGACCCTCATCACCTTGCCATAAACCAGACACCCATCCTTTGAGCTAATCTGCCACCCAACACTGCATTACATTACATCTGTTTTTCATTTGTTATTTACCACTATATTAGTTGTTTTTGTTATTATTATTATTATTATTATTATTATTATTATTGTTTATTAATAATAATAATAATAATAATTATTATTATTATTATTATTATTGTCATTATTATTATTATCATTATTATTATTATTATTACTATTACCACTATTATTATTATTATTTTTATTTATTTTTCTTCTTCTTCCTCTTCTTCTTCTTCATCTTATTATTATTATTGTTATTATTATTATTATTATTATTATTATTATTATTATTATTATTATTATTGTTATTATTATT
>JARDUL010116497.1:0-11091 GCA_030265205.1 Dirona pellucida
CTCTCTCTCTCTCTCTCTCTCTCTCTCTCTCTCTCTCTCTCTCTCCCTCTCTCTCTCTCTCTCTCCCTCTCTCTCTCATATTTTTGGCTGTCAAAGCTAACTTTGATAGTTGTCAATTGGGCAAAGAACGCAGAATTACCTATTATTGATAATGATGTCAATAGCGTGAAAATTATGTTAATTTGTAGGTCATCATTGGCTTATTTACAGCAAATGTTTTGAATATGTTGTAGACTTATATCATCTTTTTTGTTAGCTAAAATGAAGTGCATAAAAAACTTCTTTCTTTCTTGATCAAATTACCGTTTGTACCTTTCGATGTAAGGCCTATGCATCATATACGAACTTTCGCCACTGGTTTCTATCCATAAAAAACGAAACATTAAAAGACAAAGCGTTGTGTTGTCTGTGAGTAGATTTCTATGTTTTATATTTTCTACGTTTGTTAGATGAGGAGGGGGAGGGGCGGAAGTCCTGACATGTTTTTATATCATTCTTACTGTTATTTGTTTGTTCTACACTTGAACTTGAAGCTATAATAATCTATACCGTTACCATTTTTTTCCATTCCTTTTGTTTTATTCCGTAATTCGCATCACCAGCTTCTGGCAGTCCTCATTGCTTTGCTCCATGTAAAAATAGCTTGAATGTGTTTACAATTTCTCCTTTCCTTGGGCTACCGGTTTGGGTTTGTTCTCTCCTCTCCAGGTTGTCCGATTTCATTACAACCTGATGTGCATGTACACACTTAACTTTAGTCAGATTTTATATAAATAGCCAAACTTTATTTCAACTCATTAGAGATTGATATATTTGTGATTGAATGTTAATGTAACTTTTGTACTTTTTTTCAATTTTCAGATATCAAGGCTGGAAATGCCAGACCCAGCAAGCGTTGACTGTCAATGCCATGAGAGACTATCTCAAACAGGAACTCTACATGTAGGTTGTTGTGCACTGATGTAAAAATGATAACATTGCCTTTATTTTGTCCAACAGTCCTCAACTCATTCCTTCCCAATGCGATCCAATGCGACATTGACGGTTCCTTCCCGATGCGACTCAATGCGACATAGACTCATCACAAAAGTACTTTCATTTTCTAAACGCCTATAGCAACAAAGTCTCGCAGTTGACGATGCTTCCGCTTATACTCTCGCTTTCCGCGAGATTTCCGATATTTTATGGAGGAAAAAACCGATGTCGCTACTTTCATTCTTTCCTACGCTGTGCATAAACGAAAATTAAACAAATTTTGTGATCAAACTTTCTGTTCTGACTTTTCATTATCTCCTGTCTTTGGTTAATAATGATTTCTTCGATAACGAGATTGAATCAGAATTCGATATAAATGTACGCGATGATGAGGATGGGGGAGTTAGATAAAATTGACCGTAAACAGTGACAAAAGTGAAAAACTCAAAAATGTTGATTTCTTTTCATTTTTATTTTTTTTAGCACATTTTCAAAATTTTAACACATTAAAATCATATATTATTTGAAAATTCAGCTCTTCCTCTTTAAATAGATATGTATTGTGTATTTTTATTTTTTATTTTAAAGGTATGTGAAAAAATCTCGAGTTGTCTCCCTTACCCTTAATCCAGGAGTAGAAATTGGACGGGTCAATGGGAAGGAATGAGTTATTGTTATATTTAGAAAAAAGACAGAAGTAACCCAAGCGTTAGTTGCAGTGCAATACCACAATGTAGGCTATAGTTAGAGGAGTTAATTCAAATCATCCAAGGATTAAACACAATGTGGAAAGCTAGACTCACAGCTCCGTCTGAGACTATGTTGAATGTGTATCAGCCAGTAGTAAAAAGCTGATCCATGCAAAGCTCTGCTGTGAGCATTAGTAAGTAGAATGACGTTTGTGGTGTGGCAGAGAAGTTGGACTCGAACTTTGAGAGATCCATATTTGGAATCCTGGCATCCCTAATCTTGACGCTAAAATCTTTGCGAAAGACTGTACAATTGTCCTGACATGATTTTAGTGTGAATGATTACCCAGCCACAAGCAGAGAAGGTCAGAATGCTAATATGATGTGCGGTACATGCTGCTTTACTGTATGGCCCCAGTGGACTTGATTGCTGTGAATGACATGGCCTATGTGAAGGCACATAGGCTGAGTGGCTAGGTTTGACATTGAACCACATATACATACGAATGCAAAGCTTTAAAAAAGATAATGGTATAGCTTCAAGGCGAACAAGTAACGAAAAATCAAAACAAAAAGGTAAGGGAGAACATGTAGATAGTCTGAGAGTTGTGTACTGGATGCCTTACTTTGATTGCTCCAGACACCCAGAGTATTTGGTCCACCAGTTGGGGTCTTGAATTTTGAAATTATTTTTGGGTGGGAATCCATGAACTAATTTGATTCATTTGTTTTTCATGTATATATATTATATGTTTTTATTTTTTCTCCTGCCACCAACAGCTATAGCGGTCATGGATGGGGACGTCAATTTGTGGCGGGAGACGAACTCCAGATGTTCCGCGCAAAAGCAGTGGCCATCATCATGGGCTGCAACAGTGGCAAGATGGAGTTTGCCGGCAGGACGGATGGCCAAGGGCCACCACTCTACTTCCTCTTGGCTGGATGGTGAGTTATGGTTATTGGATAATGTTTGTTTATCCAGTCCCCTTTATACCGCAAAAAGCAATGTAGGGGCCAGCCATATGTCAACCTCTGAAGGGTGCACATGACAAATGGAAGTAAGTCCAAATGTTGATGAGGACTTATAACATTCATCACCTAACACATGGCTAGAAAGACTGCATCAGGAATTAAAGACCAGCAGGTGATGAGCCCAAGTGTATGTACAGATACAAGTAGATGAATCATCTCTTGTTGAAATTTTTCTTCTTTTTTTTTTTTTTAAGCATAATAATAAAGGAGCTGCTGTATTTTTATTTAAAAATGTAGTCGTAATGAAGGATTGAAAATGATTAAGTTTGAAAAAAGTTATTTGCTTGTAGATTTCTCAATACCTTCTACTGTAGCATTAAGAGGCAAGGTGGCTTAGTGGTTAGGACAGCAAACTCATGGTGAAGGTCATGGCTTCAAATCATATCCTGGTCACCTCGTTATTTTTCTTGGGCAAGAAAGTTCACTCCATTTGCCTCGCTCGACAAAAGTGTAAAATTGGGTGTCAGCTTACATCTGGGGAAGTACTCCGTGATAGACCAGCGTCCTATCCAGAAGGGTGACGTTTTGTCACTCTGTCCACTTCACGCTATGTAAACTGGGATAAACACCGGCTCAGTGGGCCTCAAGGCTCTTAAGGAAGGACTATGGTAGCTTTAGGGGTTACCGATTTTATCCTCGTAAGTCAATAATAGATATACTTTTAAAGACAGATCCCTGCTTGTGGTTAGGGTTGACAATCCAGTTGAGACGTGAACTGAGCCTACGGAACATTGCGATATGTTGCAGCTGATTGTCAAAAACTATGATGCGATTCATGATATGTGAGGAAGATTTCATGGATATTTGCATCTGAATTGTGACCATTAAGTACCTGTATAAAATTTTATATATATATATATATATATATAAATGTGCAAAGGGATATCATGATCTTCTGAAAGTGGACAAATAACATCTATGAAGTTAAAAAACAACCCCAAAAGAACTCCTCAATATGCATTATCATCATCATGCTTGGAAGTCGTATGCATTTGTCGTACCTGCCAGCTGTCCCGATTCCTCCAGGACCTTCCCGGATTTAGGATCTCAGAAAATGAAAATAAACCTCAACAATTGCCCATTCTGTGGCTATTTTTAGAAGAAAAAAAAAATCCCGAAAAAAATGTGTATGTTGGTCGTCTGGGTGGGCTGTCCTTGATTCCAGTTTCTAAAGGTTGGCAGGTGTGATTTTGATGACTTGTCACCAATGTGAATTAGACTGATTCTCTACCTTTTCCCCTCCACACAGCCCAGCTGTCCTGGGGAACCTGTGGGTCGTGACGGACAAGGACATTGACAAGTTGACGGCTCACCTGGTCCAGACCTGGATGGCTTCTAAAGGTCAAAGGTCCCTGGGTCACCTCCTGAACGGCGCCCGTCAAGTTTGCAAGATGGTGGGCCTCAATGGCTTTGCCCCGGTCATCTATGGATTGCCCATTTATATGAACTGATTCCTTCCATTTCATCGTGTTATTGTTAATATTCTTCTTATTATTATTTTTATTTTTTATTTATTGTTATTTTTTGTTATTATTTATTACTATTATTACTATTATTAATATTTTTTTAAATTATTATATATTATTATTATTATTATCTACATCATCATCATCATCATCATCATCATCATCATCATCATTATTATTATTATTATTATTATTACGGTACTACCATTATTACTTTCATGTCTGCTTGTGCCCGGTAATGTAAGATATTTGAATTGTTTCCAATGTTTTAGAATGACGAGGTCTATTTATCTTCTGTAGAAATTTGATACATTGGATTTCTGTTGTACATAATGTTTGGAGTATTATATATGGACCCATTGCCTTTCGGTTTAATTTCATTTCCGGAAAAACCAATGTTAAATTACCATTACTTTGGTGCAGTGAAGTCCAGTGGACTCCTTCTCACCTACTGATTTTTGTCTGTCTAGAAACGGCAATAGAACAATTAGTTAGTGAATGTTATTTGTATAGCACTTATCCAAGACCATCGCCATGTATTTTACCTCGGGAAATGACATGATTTGAAATGTCACAATGATTAGCCCACAAACTACAATGTCTACGCCATCTACAAGGGCTAAAAGGATATATTTATATATGCATGTAATCAAGACAACGTGTCCATTTTTACTAATCAGATATAGGATGTGTTGAAAGGCTTTGTAAAGGCGAGTGTTAAATGATAAAAATATTATTTTATGTTCCTGTGTGCTTTTAGATTTGCTGAATGAAACAGCCTGTTTTGGAGATAGAACCTTATTGTTATAGCACAAATAAATATTTACCATGTCATTTAGTACAATAAAGTTCTAACTCCAACTTTGAGATTAAAGTCGTGTTTTAGCTTGATTATCTATTAAATTCCATGGATGTGTTCACGTGGTCATGTGGCATTGATGGCTTAAGGTTGCAAGGTTCTGGGTTCAAATCCAATGCTGTTTTATTTGGGGGGTTTCCTCCACCTCCAGCTCAGGGGAGGCCATACTCTATTAACCACTCGTTTGAAAGACTGCCTTACTCTTAAAACTCATTTCTTTACTCAGCTCAGGTACAATTGACATGCCAGTTGTGTTCAAATCAAACTATGGTCGTGGTGGCATTACGATGATGTACAGTTTACTTCACAAAATTTCAAAAGAAAACAATTTTAGTTCGAAATCAATCTCTTACATTTTAAAACAATACATACCAGTACAAAAAAATTGACGACAGAATTGAAATAAGATTGAATTACAAACATGATAAATAGACCAAGCCAAACCATTCTGTGATTACACACCAGAGTAATATGTCAATGTGGAAAAGGAGAAAATATTCCAATAGTCTCCATTCTCATTATTAATGCTCAGGTGCTTGAAGAATACTTCAATTCTGTTGATCATTAATCTCTTGATTCATTTTGGCTGCTGTTCACTGTTATTGATGAAAGAAATTTAGATTCCAGCCACGGCATGCGCTGACGCTCGTAAATTGAGATTGAGATCATTTGATTTATTTTCACCAATTCTAATCTCTTTGGTTGAATTAACTTTAATTGATGGATATAAATTTGGCTCGATGCTTTTGTGTTCACACTGTTTCCTGGTCTTGGTGGCTGGTCTAACACAAACAGGAACAAAGTCTTCATCACTGGCTTAAATTTGACTGAGAAGTCTTGTGAAAATTTTGGCACTGCAGTTTAATCAAAAGGGAATGACCCTTGAAGATTGTAATGACTTTGTAGCTGCCTGGGAGTCAAGAAAACTATTCTGCCTGAACTGAGTTATGGTGTGAGGTTTTTTACTTCTGACTTTGAGAAGCATGGTCAAGGGGTGAGAAAACTTCACTGGTTTTGATTGTAGAAGAAAGCTTATTTCTGCCGGTGGGCATGTCAGACCATTTTCCAGGTCAAACATCAAAAGGCAACTATTCTGGTCAATGATATCCTTATCTCTTTGTTTCTCATCTCTCAGAGCTACCTTCCATTGTAAGTCATTATTATACTTTACTTCAAGCTCTGCAGATATTGTCCCTGTGGATGAAATCTCTTTGCAAACACCACAACGATCAGCCTTGCCATGGTGAAAATCAAGATTGAACTTGGCCACAAAAACATGTCTATAAAAAAGATCCCCCTGACAGACAGCAAATAATGTTCTGTCCACTGCAGTTGTCAGCGTGGAGATGGATGTTTGTTTCGCCGATCCCGTAATTTTCGAATAAAAAATGCAGGAGCGAGATGACACAATCAGCGCCTTTGCCCACACAAACACTCTCATCGATGAGGAAGTTGACTTGCTTTGAGAGGGCTTCACAGTGGATTCCGAATAGGCCACACTTGCGGGGAACTTTGAAATCAATAGGGCCAGGTTGGTGTGGGTTCGATGGAAATTGCAGCTGTTGGGCAAAGTCAAAACTGTAGTGTGCTGTACCTTCAAAGGAGCAAGCTGAATGCTTTCCAAGTTGATGGTTTTCCACTTCCCTCTTGGTAGAGTCCAGCACAGACCTAAGGTAGGATCTCTCCTTGGTCACCTTAAGTAGATGATCCTCCAATTCCTTTAAAGCTGCCGACTTGACCTCTTCAGGAAGGTCGGAACTTCGAGCAACCTGGGCGGCTCCTGGGGAAAAGTGAATAATTTATATATACCGTAGCATAAACAGAAAACCCCTTTAGCCACTCATACTCGTATATTATTTTCATTCAACAAACAACACTGACTGTAAACAGGATGGTCCCCTAACTGATTAGTAATGGGTGTCCACAACACTGACTGTAAACAGGATGGTCCCCTAACTGATTAGTAATGGGTGTCCACAACACTGACTGTAAACAGGATGGTCCCCTAACTAATTAGTAATGGGTGTCCACAACACCAGTCACTACTTTTTGGATACGATTTGGGTCAAGGGTTCACGCCCAACAGGTCAACCATCAAGTATCTGGACATTATTGTTACTGAAATGAGACCCTGTGCCACCAAGACTAACTGTATAAAACCATAACCGTACTTGATATCATTTGATTACTTCATCCTGATGGAATGACGCAATGAACAGGAGTCCATTCCATGGGTGCTGAAAGAAATAACTCAATAACTATACCCAATGTTATACACATACCTTTTTGACAAGTAAAGCAAAGATCTGAGGCTGGCTTCATTGTTCTTATGATTGGCACCAAGTTCTGCCAGATGCGACGAAAGGTACGTTCAGCTGCAACTCTGACATCGGCAAGTGACACCTGAAGAAAGAAATGTATGTCCAGTTCATAATAGGACTTTGTGAAAATAAAATGATCAATAAAAACATGATAATGTTGTTGTCAAATGCTTCTTTTACTAAACCTTACTGCTACATATGTGTGTTCATAGCGCTCGACTGAATACGATTAATCAAGCAACGTCAAAGGTGGCAGTGACATAGTGGGCGACAGGCAGGCGTGAACTATAATTGTCCCCGCACTCACCTTCTACAGACCGCTTGTCCGAAAAAATGCAAAAGTTGGTCAGTATTGTGTCCTTGGATATGACATTCGACACATTTTATCTCGTCCAGTTGAACATTACACTAATAGTAGGTCCCCCTGGCCTCTCAGTGATTGCGCTGAGGTGTGTGGCACTCTCTACTTTTGCCAAGATAGCAACATCCTTCTCGTTCTTGGAAAGGGCCTCGTACTGCATTCGTGTATCTTCGAGTACAGCCCTATCGAAGACTGAATAGCACGACGATCCATCATTGATTGTACAGCAACACAGTGGCTTGTCTTTAACAGTAACAGCAGGTGTGTTATCTTTCCTCCTATCACTGTCACTGGTCCTAGGCAACACAATGTCTCCAGTGTGAGTGACTGGGCTAAAATAACAGTCATCTGATTCTCTGATCTCATCTCCAAAATCAGCATCTCGAAGTAGAAGATAAAATAGAAGAATGGTATGAGTGAATATCATGATTATCAATGAATGGAATATTTTCAATAGTAGGTACACAATATAATGTTGTCAGGTCTAGCCTAAGCCATGTTCTGCTGTCTGTCTTTTTTAGAATTGTGATCTTGTTGATCACACATCATAGGAAGTAAAAATTCTAGACTAGAATTGTATATTTTAAAAGTCCAGACTTGGTTTAGGACTGGTGACCTGAAGGAATGAAACCAACAATCAACACCACCTCTCTTACAAACTTACACTACACTCTCTTCTCTACCCTTCTCCCTCTTGAGTAACCAATATATTTTAAAACAGAAAGGGGGCATCGTCGGTCCCGTTTAATGCAAAAGGGTTCATGAAACCACCAGCCCCTCTCCGTATGGAACAAAAACTTAGGGGACCCGTATATCGGGACCTCTAATTGGAAATGGTAGTACAACTGTTACCTAGGTAACCCCAATGGCTACCTAAGTAAGGGATTAGGAATATGTATATATATATGATTATAATGTATTATTTAATTGAATAATTACGTTGTGTGTCTGTGTGTGTGTAGTGAGTTACATGAACAATGGACTTAATGATGTAATATAAATAAGTTGTAGAAATTGATATTATATTTTTGTCTTCAAGCCTTTCATTTAACTATTCTTTGCATTCTAGTGCTACAGTTTGTATGTAATGAAATGTAATTGACTTAATTAAAATGCAACATGTGCAAGTTTCAAACAAATGTTGTCAATTCTTTTTGTTTGCTTTTTGTTTCTGTCTTTTTGTTTGTTTTTGTTTACTTTGTTCGATTTATTAAACATTTATTGCTACTAGTTTTTCACTCTTATTTTGTTGTCGGTCTTGAAAAAGAATTATTTTACAGATTGTATGTTCAGGAGTGTCGGTGGCCAACCAGTGACCACGACTCAACGGTTGGTGTTGCCAAGCAACGTTTATCAGCCTCAAGGATTACTTACTCTATGGGCATCAAGGCTATTAATATTAATGACTTACTTACTCTATGGACATCAAGGCAATCCAGGACTTACTTACTCTATGGGCATCAAGGCTATTAAGAAGTTACTTACTCTATGGGCATCAAGGCTATCAAGGACTTACTTACTCTATGGGCATCAATGCTATCAAGGACCGACTTACTCTATGGGCATCAAGGCTATTAAGGACTTACTTACTCTATGGGCATCAAGGCTATCAAGGACTTACTTACTCTATGGGCATCAAGGCTATTAATGACTTACTTACTCTATGGGCATCAAGGCTATCAAGGACTTACTTACTCTATGGGCATCAAGGCTATCAAGGACTTACTTACTCTATGGGCATCAAGGCTATCAAGGACTTACTTACTCTATTGGTATCAAGGCTATCAAGGACTTACTAACACTACGGGTATCAAGGCTATCAAGGACTTACTTACTCTATGGGCATCAAGGCTATCAAGGACTTACTAACTCTACGGGTATCAAGGCTATCAAGGACTTACTTACTCTATTGGTATCAAGGCTATTAATGACTTACTTACTCTATGGGCATCAAGGCTATCAAGGACTTACTTACTCTACGGGTGTCAAGGACTTACTTACTCTATGAGCATCAAGGCTGTTAAAGACTTACTTACTCTATGGGCATCAAGGCTATTAAAGACTTACTTACTCTGTGGGCATCAATGCTATCAAGGACTTACTTACTCTATGGGCATCAAGGACTTACTTACTCTATGGGCATCAAGGCTATTAAGGACTTACTTACTCTATGAGCATCAAGGACGTACTTACTCCATGGACATCAAGGCTATCAAAGACTTACTTACTCTATGGGCATCAAGGACTTATTTACTCTATGGGCATCAAGGACTTACCTACTCTATGGGCATCAAGGCTATTAAGGACTTACTTACTCTATGAGCATCAAGGACTTACTTACTCTATGGGCATCAAGGCTATTAAAGACTTACTCACTCTATGGGCATCAAGGCTATTAAAGACTTACTTACTCTATGGGCATCAAGGCTATTAAAGACTTACTTACTCTATGGGCATCAAGGCTATCAAAGACTTACTTACTCTATGGGCACCAAGGACTTACTTACTCTATGGGCATCAAGGACTTACTTACTCTATAGGCATCAAGGCTATTAAGGACTTACTTACTCTATGGACATCAAGGACTTACTTACTCTATGGGTATCAAGGACTTACTTACTCTATGGGCATCAAGGACTTACTTACTCTATGGGCATCAAGGCCATTAAGGACGTACTTACTCTATGGGCATCAAGGACTTACTTACTCTATGGGCATCAAGTACTTACTTACTCTATGGGCATCAAGGACTTACTTACTCTATGGGCATCAAGGACATACTTACTCTATGGGTATCAAGGACTTACTTACTCTATGGGCATCAAGGCTATTAAAGACTTACTTACTCTATGGACATCAAGGCTATCAAAGACTTACTTACTCTATGGGTATCAAGGCTCTTAAAGACTTACTTACTCTATGGGCATCAAGGACTTACTAACTCTATGGGCATCAAGGACTTACATACTCTATGGGCATCAAGGCTATTAAGGACTTACTTACTCTATGAGAATCAAGGACTTACTTACTTTATGGGCATCAAGGCTATTAAGGACTTATTTACTATATGGGTATCAAGGCTATTAAAGACTTACTTACTCTATGGGCATCAAGGCTCGAAAGGACTTACTTACTCTACGGACATCAAGGCTATTAAAGACGTACTTACTCTATGGGCATCAAGGCTATCAAGGACTTACTTGCTCTATGGGCATCAAGGCTATTAAAGACTTATTTACTCTAAGGGTATCAAGGCTATCAAGGGCTTACTTACTCTATGGGCATCGAGGCTATTAAAGACTTACTTACTCTATGGGCATCACGGACTTACTTACTCTATGGGCATCAAGGCTATTAAAGACTTACTTACTCTATGGGCATCATATAA
>JARDUL010116607.1:0-11090 GCA_030265205.1 Dirona pellucida
TATGTATGTATGTATGTATGTATGTATGTATGTATGTATGTATGTATGTATGTATGTATATATATATATATATATATCCCTTAGTCCGGTGGACCATAGGGGCACAATACGACCTGACAACTTTTGGTGATTGTCAGTCGATCAGACTTTAGTTACAATAAATTTTGTTTCAGGGCAAGTCCGTAATTGACTCTGTGGAGAACTCTACCGATACGCTACTTGACATTATGCTCAAGGACCAAGTCAAAGGACAGCAGTCAAAGATAATTGAAAGGGATGGGATACAGCTTACTGCCAGAAAAATTACAGCCCGCTCTTTGAAAGACACGGGGTTTCAAGCTGATAAGTTTTCAATGTCTTTTCCTGCGGCCTCGAATAACTCGTGGAATGTCACTGATTTGATCAACTTGAAGGTAGGAAGAAGAGTACTCGAATTGTTGAAAATTTAATGATAGCATGTGCGTTCATGAAAAGTGTTATACAGTGATATTGTTTTTGTAGAGAATAGGGACTGTCATAGTTGGTGATGATTCAAACAGAAATGAAAGTAAACATCCATGAGTCATCAACGATTTTAACAAATTTGGAAAAAATTATGTCCCCCCCAATCTTTAAAATATTGAATAATCTAGTAATTACTCAAGTGGGTAAGTGAACAAAAATTATAATAAAAATTACTCGAGTGAGTACTCAAGTAATACAAAAGTACTCATGTGAGTACTCACGCGGCCAACTACTCGAGTACTTAAACGCAACTTCCGACTGCGGTACTTAGTACTTAGTACTCGACTCGCACATCTTTACTTCCAGGTAACAATGTTACTAATGGTATGAATTTGAATTTTCTGTCTTTGCTGCATGCATTTGATTTGCTTATTTTAATATCGTGCTTATTATATATATTATTGGGATTCATGTATAGATAACTTTGATGCAGTTGCCTGTTAGCTATCTAATATAGATATATGGTTCATTATAGTTATAGGCTCTACAAGGTCTAGTCAGATTAGCATTTTTTGAGAATAGAAACGTTTTAGTTTTGTGATAAAATGATAGACCATCACTCGAGTACTGTGGCCGACTTCCGCCCACCTAATATTTTTCATTTTCAATTTCGCTTTAAAAAAAGTTCTACCATACGCTTAGTTGCCACAGATAGCTCAAATGGAGCAGAAAACCATCCTCTATGTGCTTACCGGTAACTTTGTTACGCTAGATGCCAATTTGTTTTCCTATTATTCCTAGTGTTTTGGACAAAATCCACCCATGTCCAAGTATCCACCCACACTGTTTGGAGGATCCACCCACCCCTCATTTTTAGTTAATTTTACTCATTTTAAGTAAGCTAAAATTCAATTGTGAAACCTTCAAGGAATGTGTAATGGATATATTACACTTGATAGTGGTTATTTTCTTCTGTTTTAAATGATGGATAATCAATAATAACAATAATCCTTTATTTGTTCAGTTTTTGGTGGATTTTTTTGCCTCTTGAACTTGTTGCCAACTTTCCAACTTGTTATTGTTACACTTTCCTTGGTCGTCATATGCTTTTCATGCTTTTCATGCTTTTTTCTTTCAGAAATCAGAATTTCCTTATAACTTTAATCCAGCTGTCATTAATATAACTGTCGTATGATTTATTTAAAGTCATATATTAGCTTGCCTCTCAAATATTATAATTGTAACTCCTATATATATTTTGAATGCATTTCTAAAAGTTGACATTTTATTTTATTTGTCTTCATAACTCAAGGCAACAGTTTCAAAGAAAAACCTGTACTCATTTTCTGAAGACAAGAGCTCATATGACATCACATCTCCAGTTTTATCAATAAGAGTTGATGACACAAATGGAACAAATCAGTTTGACGGAAATCTGACATTGCGAATCAAAAGACCAATCCCTGATTTCAAACGGTAAGTGCAAGTTATTGTAGAAGCCTCTGATTTGTTTTAAAACTTTAGTCTTTTAAGAATGACAGTGTTCAATTATCTTGGTCTCACAACCATTTTGATTGACAACTTTTAAAGGAAAATAAAATAAAATTTAATCAATCAATTTTTTAAATATCACACATTTCTTGGATGGTTCATCTTTAGCACATATTTTGTTCCTATCCAAGTTCAATCAATTAATTCAACAGAGTTCACTACAGGAAAAATGAAAGCTTGTCTTTGATAGATAGAAGAATTGCTTGACATAATATGATATAATACTATGTGCAAGTGTCGTCCTTCATACATTGACTAATGCAACAAGCTTAATAAAATACACTGCCATTAATAGGTAAATGTAATGTATACATGGTTGCCATGAAAACTGGCTTATCCCATCTGTGGACAGGCTCAAAGATTCAATCTGTCCACCTAGAGCACGAACTGTATGAACAGTTTGAATCGTCAATTGCTATGGGACCCAATATTAGCCATGCAAATCAGAGACAGTGTTAGGTAGAGCCATGACACAATATAGTGCAGTCTTGATTTGATTTTGTTATGACTTATGTTTCAACATTTTACTTACTCGTAATCGAAGACCTAATACAGCCCCTTAAATTAATGATGATACATTCTATTACAAGGTATATGATTTGCATTTTTCAAATTGTATTGAACAGTCAATGTCTGTTTACTTCCAGATACTTTGTCAATGAAACAAAACTTGGAGAAGAAGGCTTTTGTCACCACCAGTTTCAAATAAAGAAATCAAGCGATACAGCATATGTATATGTGGATATTGGAAGACGAGGCTCTGAAGTATCTGCATATCTCAGGTGAAAAAATATAATTCAAATTTTTTTAAATTATCAAACATCACTGTTGAATCTGCCATATATGTATTTATAATCTTGCTAGTCGGATTCATATATTGACCACCGAGTCACTTTGATAAATTCATATATAATGTTGTCCAGGCCAGTCATAGCATAAGGGTGACACAGTAGCATCAACAGCACCTAGAACCTCTTGCGGCGGTGGCCACTAAACCGTTTTCCTTTATCCAACATGCTTAGTGTCCAAAACTGTATTTGCATGGTTTGGATGAAATAATTGGTATCTCACGAATGAATAAAGGTAGAGCGTAGAAATTTTGGGGACAGTTAGGCAGTGTGTTTGAGCACTTAATGATACCATTGACAGTTCCATTCACCAGAACTTTGATTATCAACTAGCCTGTACCATTGACTTTCACTTTCAATACAGGGTGTTTCGATACCTTAAACCCTCCCTGACCAGTCAAACTCAGAATAGTCAGGACAAAACAAATGGCATAAGCTTCAACAGTAATCATTTGTAATCTCAAATAATTTCATACATTTATTTGAAATTTTAGTATGTCGACTATAAACTTTTCTAAAAGTGTCCTGTCGAGAAAAGTCCACTTTGTTTGCCTTTAGCAGAGCTTGCGGCGCAGTGGCATTGGTGTGCGGGGGTTTTGTCATGGATTGATTTGGAAACGATGAATGGGCTGTATGGATCATCACCCAATGTTAATGTTTGTGAACATTTTGGCTTAATCATGAACAGACAGAGCCGAAAACACCTCATGCACTCCAAAGATGGTCCTAATACGGCTCTTCAAAGCATTTTGGGTGACTTGAAATTTGTTACTGATTTGTTCATTTCGCCTTACCTTGCGCGTTTGGATGCTGTTAGAAATGTGGGCGGTAGACATACTAAATATTGAAATAAATAAATGAAATTTTAGATTTGAGATTATTAAATCATCGTGACGATAAACATAGTCCATAAACTCATCCAACGTGCTGAAGTTCGTACAATCACAGAAAAGTAAAAAGTGTTTAATTCGAATATTATTCAATCCAACTCAGATAATCTATAATATAATTCCACTAGTTCATGTCATTCATGAGTCTCTCAACAACCTGAGTTGTTGCTGGCATGTTAAGTGCCAAGTTTATTCAAGGGTGACATTTGGCAGTTAAAGGCATTGAACACACTCTTAAAATGTACACATTTGATTTCTGCAACACAAAACTTGCAATTTTTCTCACTTTATTTGCTCATGTTGTGCTTTCTCTCTACTCTAACAAAATAGGAATGGATTAACCCCTGTTTCCTATGCTAAGGATGTAATACGTTTAGAAGGCGAATACATTAACTACAACAGTGGAGGAAACAGAAAGAAAAGGGCTACCTCTGAGGTCATCAGATTCGTAATTAAACCGGGAGACATGGCTGTTGGTCTTGTTTTTATAGCCTTAGATTTTGGTGGTAAGCATATGAAATACATATTGATGCATAATGTCAACAAGCTTTGTTACCACTCTTAAATCAAAGTTTGTTGTTTTCGATATTGAAATAACACATTATTTCACCGTAACTGTAATGCATGTGTTAGTAAACATTTTATGTTCTTTTGAAGTTTTGATACTTTTGGACACCCTGCATATGCTCTTTTGTCATTCACCCCCTAGTGTGACATGAATTCAGCTTATCAGTTGTGAACATCAAAGGGAAATGTAGAAGTGTGAACCTTTATTTGGAAGTTTGATTTAACTCTTTAAGTGTATAGTTAAGTTTCTTGGCCATGTATGTCATGTTTCCATGAAATTGTCATCCCTATCCACAGCCATGACCGATACACTCACAGAATACACATTTCTCGCCCACTCTGACAGCTGTCGTGTTTGGGATAGGGAAAAAAACATCTGGTCAAATACTTCCTGTCAGGTATGAAATTGATACTCTATGTGTCAGCATTTTCACTGTTTTTGTTTTATTCTCGTCAACATCAGCCATTTCCATACTAGCAGGTTAGAAAAGTTAATCAATGAATTTTTTACTGTAGGCCAGTCAATGATAACTTGACGAACACTGTATAAGACAAAGGAGTTTGTTACATATAAAGCTAGACCAATTTGACACTGGTTTGCACCTCAACAACATAGGCTGAAACCTTTGATATTAATTGATTACATTTGTCAGAAGGACAAGTTATTATTTTTTTTTCAACCACAATTTGACAACAGCAAATTTGGTTCTTCCTGTTCCATAAAAATAAATGAAGAGGGAGCGGGCACTGAGGGTCCAGTAGACAGAATGATAGTGGGATAATGTGCCAGTGAGAGACAAGAACAGAAAATAGAAAAAAGATGTTCGTCGACCGGGGGAATCGAACCCATGCCTGCCACGGCAACTCCGCCTCGCCGTAAACAGAAAACAGCTCACTACCTCTGAACTTATCTAACATCACATATGATTTATGTTGTCTGTAGAATTTGAAACGTCTGTCTATGACATCAAATATTATTAATTGATTTATTTGATCACAACATTTCTTTGTAATTTTGATCTCAAATAGTGATGCGCTCTTGAGTTTGAAAATGGACAATTGAAAATGACTTAAGTCATGTAACTGTATCTATATGTCACAACTTTTTTGTCGGAAATTAAAAAAATTGTCATAACATTCATAATGCCATGGGTTTGATCACTTTATTTCCATCCTCTGCAGATTTCTCCTTACTCCTCACCTAGCGAAACTGTATGTGACTGTCAAGATGCCCCTGGACATAACTTTGCTAGTTCTTTTTACGTCCCGCCAAATCTAATAAATTTTGACCTTGTTTTTGGGTAAGTATGTCATTTACAGCATAGAGGCAGGATTAGAATAGAGGGTTCACTAAAGACAAAATGCATCCCACACATGAGATCCCGTGCTTTGTGGATGAAAATGTGCATTTAGTGTAATCAACATTGCCCTAATAACAAGTCAACTTTCAAAAACTGGTAGTGTTTTGATCATGGATATAGGCCTTTTCCAAAACCTGTTTTATTGGATCATAGGTTTAAGAGTGACTTGCACGAGACACTTATGGGACTGACATGTCCTTGTTGGCAATGTATACAATGCTCTTTGCTTCTGTTACGAAGCAATCATGACTTTTTTAAAAGCATGCTATTTTATTGTGCTTGATAGAATAATTAAAAACAATGCAAATTCAGATGTTTTATTTTGTTGGTTTCCGATTTTTAAAAAGTCACTAGAGAGGATTAAGAATGAGACATTAAATGAAGACATAAGTAGAGGACATGGTTATGACTTTTGTAATACACCTTGTAAAATTATTAATTACTACTTTAATTGCTTTAAAAAGTTGTTGATTATCGCATTGATTTTCATGCTCAGAAAATTTGATGCTGAGAATGCTGCCGTATATGGGACTCTGATTGGTCTTTTTGTCGTCTTTGGTCTTGCTGGTGTTTGGGCAAAACGGAAAGGACGCACGGATGAGAAAAGGGTGAGTCAATACTATAGTGCTGATCCTGACTGATGCAATAGTATAGTGATGCATTAGGAGATACTTTATATTTTCCAGTATCATCATCAGTGTATTAAGATCCAACAGGCATACTTACTCATAGTTTCAAACCTTACATATAAATACACATGCATTATCTTATTATCTTATATGTTTCACAGAAATGATAAATAAATTCTAGCAATAAACTGAATTGCACTTATAAAACAAACCATAATAAGTACATACAAAAACGGAATGGGATATTTCAGCTCTGAAAGTCTGTATTTTGCAAAGATTGATTCAATGTCGGGGATTGCAATGCCATTGTCAGTCATTGATTAGCGATCATAGTTAATTTGTGACCGTTGTAGATGGCCATCTGTGTCCTGGATAATAGACATCTATTTCAGTCAGATATGAGCTGGGTTACGTTAGGTTGTATTGAAATCAGAATACTAATCTACAAGCAGTCAACTCTAAGTAGTACGCATTTGAACATTTGTACGTACTTGTGCCTGCAATATGGAAAGTGGGTGCTATAGTCCTGTGAAGAAGGTGGGTGGGGGTGGAATCTGCACAATCATATTGTCTCAATCTTTTATCATTCAATTATAATTTGTTCACTTGTTACATCACAACAAAGAAGAATAGGGTTATTCTGTATTTTGGTTTTTGAAACGTGGCACTGTATTGTGTGTATACTTTAGAAAATTTCCCAGTAATGAAGAGATTACTGTGAAAACAGTACCATAATGATACTTTTCAATTGTGTTTCAATTCTAGTGGGGAGTTGGATACCTGAAAGACAACCTGGTTGGTGACAATTACTTTTACTTGCTAACAGTACATACTGGACTCACTGGTTCCTCCGGCACAACATCCCGTGTCAGTTTCATTTTAACGGGAGAAAAGGGAGACACGGATGTACGATTTTTGTCAGATGGAAAACGGGTGAGACATTTGTAAATTTTGTAAATGACTGTTCTATCAGTTCTAGAAGAACATAAGTTAAATCGAGAGTTTCAGTCATGATCAAACATAAACATTTTTAGAGAACTCTGTCTTTCACTATTGTACTGTTGAAGGTACTGTAATTCGAAAATAGAATTTTGAATGCTTGTCATAGGTTATGTTTCATAATCCTAGCAGACCTCTGTCGTAAACATCTTTTAAACATTCACTCATAAACAAGCTCTTCAAGGAAGGTTTAGGATGAAGAAAAACCCAATGTAAATTCATGTACAATATTGGTACTAAATCTCGTATGCCCGGTTGTTTTACTATTCTATTTATATTGGGAGCTTTACACATAGCATGATGACCTATTATCTGTGTGAGGAAAATAGACTTAATGTAAGTATTGAAAAATAGAGCTGAGTGATGCTCTAATTTATAAAGTATGTGTCAGAGCCAGGCCTGATGAGTCGGTTGATGGGAAAATGGCATGTAGAGATATTGGTATCTTGTCAAAGCTGATCTTTTCAATATTTTGAAGCTTTTGACGTTTAAAGATATAGTGCTGTTCAAGTTATCAAGACTGTTTGCTGCTACAACTCTTTCAACTGTTAGCAAATCATAAGGCTCTGGGACAAATCAAAACACTGAAAAGCTGATTTGATTCTCGACTACCACTGGTTATCTCATTGTCTGGCCATATGTCAATGTCGACTTCCACAGGGCCACCAAAGTCACCCTACTGTCCTATCCCTTCCCTGCCATCTTTACAATTGAATAAGATAACACTGCATGATGTAACCATGAAGTTAGTAATTATCTCATTTTAATCATGTTTAGCAGCGACACTTTGCCAACATTAAAAGTTATCTGATTGACTTTAAAAATGCTAACTCAATTTAATATTTAAAACTAGCTGAGTCACCTTCTAAGTGGATTGAAGAAAATGCATTTATGCTATGATGCATGCAGTTTTTGTTGGTGTGTAGTGTGTATAATAATAAATGTGCCTCAACTTTCAGCACCTAGAGACAGGATCGGTCATGTCCTTTATCATGGCAACAAACCAAGGTCTTGGTAATCTGACATTCTTACGTGTTTGGCATGACAACTCTGGAAAAGGATCCAATCAGTCCTGGTTTCTCAGCAAGGTTTTAGTGGAAGACATTCAAACAAACACAAGGTGTGTGGTCATATTATGAAGTCAGTTTATTCAATTGTAAAATTAGATGAAAAAACCCCCCTCAAATCTGTTATTTTGGGTATTTAAACTTGAACTAAAAGATAACTGTCTCAACAAGAATAAAATCTAAAAATGAAATAGTATTTTTATTGTTTATTGATAACCTGCTACACTGGTATTTTTCTGCAGGTCGGCTTTTTTGTGTGATGAATGGCTTGCATTGGATAAAGCAGATAGCCTCATTGACAGAATCATACCAGGTAATCATAGACACTAAACAACTGTGAATGGAGGGGGCATGTCAGTGTGTCTAAGGCAAACGATTGTTTCATACATAAGCAGTTACTGTTTGGCTGATTGTATGCAAACCAGAAACAAAGGAAATGGATGAAAATGGCACACACACACACACACACTATTGCCCACTCACACACACAAACACACACACACATGTGACCTGCGTCAAAGTAGGTTGTCTTTATTTTCTTGCAATGCTACAGTCGGTTATCAACTGTGCATAATAAACGGCAACCAGATTTTAAAATCATATTACACTCAGCCAAGTTGGAAACCTTTTTGTTGACCATTTCATGTTAAGAGAAAAAACTATGAATAAACGTTTTGTGCTCCAATCTAAGGCCATGAGCAAAAAATTGCTTGCGTTTCTGTGGGTTTCAGATTAAAAATAATGTACCTATCCATTGAGAATATTTTGACTGTCAAGAATGCATTTGTCTTAATGATCTTTTTGAATATATTTTATATATTCAATCTTCAAATGGAAAATTGACTTGAAGTGCTAAAGGGGTTTGTATCAATGTATTTGAACTACACTTCTAACTTGTATAATGGAATATGTTTTCACTCAACATTGGCCTTGAAATTATTATTTTTTTTCTTCTCAGTTTCATTTCAAGATGACCTTATGACGTTTTCCAAGTTGTTTTCTGAACACAGTCGAGTCAACATATCTGACACACACTTGTGGCTATCAATCCTACTGAGGCCAGAAAAAAGTATGTTTACCCGAGTGCAACGTGTGGGAACATGCTTTGCAACACTGCTTTTGGCCATGATCTCCAGTGCTCTTTTTTACAAAGCAGAAGATACAGAAGGAAAATCCACAAGTAAGCAAATTGTTTTATCTCGCAAAAATGGAATGTTGCATTCATGTATGTTTTAGCACTCAGCATAGTTAAGATCATTGCAATACTCAACTAGCAATCGTAACAAGTCATTTGCATGCATTCTGAACCATGATGAAAAGGGTGCGACAAACTCTGGCTTGGGTCAGGGATTTGAAAAAAAGTGGGTTATTAACCCAATGAGTTTAAGTCATACATTATTTTATTGTTGTTGAGACTTATTAAGAAACAATAATATTTTACACAATCGTTTTGATGCTCTTCTAATTCAAATTCTATCCTACCTCTCTTCAATCATATGCACCTCGCAACTGACAGCAAAATCATATGTTATATTCTTTGAACTAATAGATCACTCAGCCCCTACGTCAGGTGTTTAATATATGGAAGATTATTAATTTGATCATGCTATAGATGTTGAATCACTGCAAAGTTTTACCCTTACTGACCTGATTTTCTTGATTCCGATAAAATGCATCTATTACAGCCCATTCCGCTTAATTGCAATTAAATATGTCGCAACTGCCACTTAATGGCAGCTTAATCGCAAATCCCCCCCCTACTTAATTGCAAATTTAGGGAGCCAAATGTTAGAATTAGTAAAACGATTGGGAAGATATAGCTATATGAAGTCAAATTGGGTGGAAATATAAAATGTGAGAAAATTGCTTTCAAATGTGGAGAACTAGGTTTTTCAAAGTTACAAATCGATTATTTAAAAGGCAAAATAACAGCTTTCGATGCTATTTTCTTTAAGGCATCATGGTTTTTACATAATGTAAAGAAATTATAGAATTTTTATGGGGGTAAACAATCTTGTAAAAGTTGCCTTTACGCCTTTATTTCCAAATTTGAATAATGCAACTTCGGTTTACTTTGGTCAGCACTTCTCCTTTGATATGTTCACAGGGATTTTAACTTTCATTTTGCACTATTTCAGATAATGCTGGATCAGAAGTTCGCTTGGGAACACTTCGTTTCTCAATGACCTCACTTTATACCTCTTTTGTTGGTTTGGCTGTCACAGTGCCACCAGTATTGTTGGTTGTCTGCCTCTTTAAAGCAAGGCGTCCTTGGATCAAGAATCATAATTCCACAAAATGCTCTTTATGTTGCAGAAGAAAAAGCGCTTCTCCCACAAAGGATCCAGATATGGAAGACTCACTTGGTAAGAAAATTAATGGAGTAGGTCTTATGTAATGAGTTGCCCTTAATTTCTGTATTAAGAAAGTGTATACCTGTGAAGGTAAATATTTAATCATTAAAGAGTTGAGGTCAAATAATTTTTAAAAAATCAGCTACAATGGTTTGGTCATCTAATAAAATGGAGGAAATTAGAATTCATAAAAGGTATATTTGACTGTAGTCAGCAGGGAAAAACGTCCCAATGTAAATTAGAGAAAATGATTTTAGGAATAGTAGAAAGGAAAGGAATTTAGCTAGTTAATGCAAAGAAAGAAGCCATAATAAAGTCCTCTGGAGGACATTTTTTGGTATAATATTTGATCCTGACACCAAAACTCGCCATAGAGACAA
>JARDUL010116718.1:0-11087 GCA_030265205.1 Dirona pellucida
TGTTTGAGGATTACATGAAGTTTCAAAGGAAAACTCACAATTTTAAGTACCTAAAATAGAAAAAGAACATGCCCTGGAGTACTTTTGTACCCCCGACGTACGGTTAGGGTTAACAAATCACAAAACCTCCACAAAATAGGCAGTAGGGCACCCAAATAAAAACATAAAAAATATCCAAAAACTTGACAAACCAAACTGTAAGTGTAAGTTGTAAGAGCATTGGTGGTTGAGTGACTAGGCTTCTGCCCTCAAGATCGTAATACCACGGGTTTGAATCCTGGCTGAAACTTCCTTGGGGAAGACTCTTTACACATTTTTCCTCACTTAATAAATGAGTACCCCGCTACAGGCAACGAAAGACTTTGTCAGTTTGCGATTATGATGCAGCCTCACCAGCTATTGTATGCCATTATGATGCAGCCTCACCAGCTATTGTATGTCATTATGATGCAGCCTCACCAGCTATTGTATGTCATTATGATGCAGCCTCACCAGCTATCTTTACATGAAATGAAAAGAGTAAGAGTAAGAGATGAACTTACCATCTGACGACGGACCAGAGAACAGGTCCAGAATTTGTGATCCATTAGGCGACTTCTTGAAGACTTCTGTAGCCTCTTTAATGGCGACCTGACTCTTGTCAATTTTGGTGACCATATCGTTCAACTCGTCTTTGGACAACTGAGTCGCACCAAGTACAGAGTCTGCTGTATAGGATATATACTGAGGTTGGAAAACAAAAATTAATTGTAGTGAGAAGTAAGTTAAGCATAAGAAGAGCAAAGCACCTATACGATCAAAGAAAATTTTGTTTGGTGAAACTCATTATAATCTGAACCATTTTTATTCACTTCGTTCATTTCTGACAACCTAATGTTAAATTAAAATTGACCAGGTGCAATTAAGTGCAAACTTTCTGTTAAGTGATTTTGTTTGCCAAGAATCAGAAATAAAAACACTGGCAATGGATGGGAATTTATAAAAAGATTTGTTCCAGGAACGCAAGAAAGCTACATCTTCTGTTTAGGTTTTACAGCAAAAGGAGCAAAGAGAAAAAAAAAAAAAAAGTGTGTTGATATAAAAATGCAAAGTCCAGATATTTACATTGGCTATCAACCCTCCGATATCAAACTCCATTTTCAGGGCATCAACCAGGCCCTTCAACTCTGTCTCGTTCAGTTTGCAGAGAGTATGGCTGATGTCCTCTGGTTTCTTGTCTGTTTCGTTCATAATGAGAAGCATTTCGAACACATCATCACAGGAGTAGAGTGGTTTGTCTTCTAGTCCGAAGAACTAGTGGTAAAGTAAGGTAAAGAAAAAAGATAACATTAAGATGATGATGAAGATAATAATAATAATATCAACAATAATCATATGATAATAATAATAATGATAATAATAAAAATAATAATAACATTAGTAATAGTAATAGTAATAGAAATAATAATAATAATAGCAATCAATAATAATAACAACAACAACATCCAGCCTTTATAAAGCACTCTCCATCTCAAAGTGTGCTACTATCATAAAATAGAAATGGAGTGCATAATAAATCACATATAAGTAAATCAAATAAAAGTAACTTAGATCTTGATTTACATACAATACTTGTAGGAATACGTCGGCTTTGAAAATCTTTCTTTCTTTCTCATTTCCTTTCTACCTTTCGGTGTAAGGTTAAGTGAGGACAAACTTTCACATTGAAAATCACTTATGAAATTATTATGGTTTTGACTTTGAAGACTAACAATAACTTAACAGCAAAAGTAATATGTATGTAGAAAAGTGGGGATGCTTACGACTCTTGTGGAGTATGTGCTGTTCAGGATAGAGTCTGTCACATCCTCAGAGAAGCCTAACTGTTGGGTCATGTATGTCGTTAAAGCATCCAAGTTGACAACAAGATCTTTCACTCTCACTGAAAAATATAGAGGAAAGTTTTAAAAAGAAAAAAAATTGATGACATTAATCAGTAGGTAGTCTATATCGAATAACAAATCGCACCAACTGTACTCTTGGGTTCGTTAGAGGAAACCTCAAACAAAGCAACTCACCATTCAAAGAAACGGCCTACATTTAGTAAGTATGATCTGTTTTGATTATGCATGAACCGTTTGGGTTCGGTGTCTTTAAAAAAGACATAAGCCACCTAAAAATCACACAAAGATGAGCGACTCAATTTGTTCTTCAAGATTATGACCAGAGAAGCAGTGTCGCAGAGATGATGAAGAAACTAGGATGGAAATCACTCATGGAACGTCAGAAAGACCAACGATTGGCGTTGCTGTAAAAATGATTTGCATGCAGACTAGTTTCCATATTCACACACACACGCACATACACAATCACCCACACACACACACACACACACATAAACACACAAATCAAAGATGGTCAGGTTGAAGTTTACTTACATGATTCGACAGCGACTCCTTTGATGACCTCAATAGCAATGATTCCATCAATGACCTCTTCAATGTCATGGGCAACTTCCTGCGTGTAATTGTCTTGTGCCAAGAAAGGCTTCACTCCATTATATATCCTCTTCAAGCTGAAAAAAACCCAAACAATATTGTATAAGTAATAGTTTCATAAGCTAAAATTCTAACCAGTAGATTTCAAAAGTTATTGAATCATTCAGAAGTTTTCAAAAATCTTATTCCAAAGGAAGTACGGCAAGAAACAATATTAGAGGTAATAGAAAAGAGGGGGTGTAGGTATTTGGATGGAAAGAGGAAGACTCTGGATAGAGATCAATGGTGAAAGTTTGTCCAAGAAAGAAAGAATTTGTCTCAGGAACAAACCAAATGAGTGGCAGGTTATGATTACCAAATTTGAAAAACAGGCCATTCAAATTGCTTTCATCAGACAAAAATCAACACCCTCAACATTCTAAAATGTTAATATCTTAGTGCAAATCGTACTTTGTAAAATCTCAGTACCAAAAAAATGCAAAATATGATAACAGTATAGCTTCAAGTGTATAATAACTGAAAAAATAGAATATTTCAGGTCTTGTCCAATTGTAATCTTTACCTGTTTCCAAAGTCAGCCACAACTTGTCCTTGGACTATTTCATCGATCACTTCGACGTTGCCTTTGAGCACATCAAGGTCATATCCTGATCCTAGGTCTATAAACAGTTTGATGAGTTGGTCGAAGTTGGTGATTAGGCTGGCAAATCCCTCCGTCACATCCATCACAACTTTCATGAAATCGCTGCCCTGCAGTAGCTGGGTAGAGAACCATAAGATGTTGTGTCAATATTCATACAGCCAGTTAAAAAGGAATGAAACAAATAAATATGGAGTGGGCATTGATGGTAAATGGAATAATAGTACGAGAAAATGTTACAGTGAGAGACAATAAGTAAGAAAGTAAAAAAGATTGTCGAAAGTGTGTGTGTGTGAGTGTGTGTGTGGGGGGGGGGGGAGGGATAGGAGGAATCCAACCCCCATGCCTGCCTACGACAACACCACCTTGCCAATAAAAGCAGGCTGATGGGCTAATACTGAGCATCGCCGCCACCATTGGTTCTAAAAAAGGAATGGGTTTATCAAAAAGAGAATATTAAAGACACATGAGTTATCATCAAGATTATTTGGGAATAATGGAGTCTATTAATAGAAGGTCTTGCCATAGCTTAGAGACATCATGTTCAAATGAGGTGTGAAGGCAGATAGGTTAGACATAGCCTCACTCCACCAGTTTATGGTTGGGGACACACTCTGCGATGGACAAGCATCCTATCCAGAAGGTGGCAAATAGTCACTTTGCTTCGTGCTACTGACACTAGGTTAAACACCAGCAGAATTTATTTTATTTCCATTTAAAAAAAGACAACATCTTTCTCTGCCTGTTACCTGGTATTCATTCATCCATACATGAGTTGAAGTGAGAACAATCATTAAATAGTCTTTCCCGAGGATTCAATTTCAGGCCCTCTCGGTCTATAGATGACTAGCTTAATCACTCAGCCACCAGCGTAACACTTTTACAGTAAAGATATAAACACAGTTCATCCTGAATTACCTTGTCAATGTCCTCTGAAGAGGATGAAATATCTTTCAAATACTGGGCTGTGTAAAGCGTATCGTTTGTACACAACATCTCACTGATTTCTGTCATGTTCATTCCCGATCCTTCAGGCAGTGTCACTACTTCCGACAGTCGTGATGAGTTGCACAGTGTGTCTGATATCATTTCCAATGACTCCGTTAAGAAATTTTTCTGTAATGAAAAATATAAATGCTATGACACAATATCACATAAACACTTACTAAATTATTGCAAGTTCAAGAGTATATTTAAAAAAAATGAAATATTAAATAAATCCTAATAACTTATAATTTTGTTTTATTAAAAAAAAATCATTACACATTCTATTCGCAAAATGGACAAGGGGTATGCAGATAATTTAGAATCATATTTTCCAGGAAAAACATATTTTCAAATTCCTTGTCATTATATTATTGTTGATTCAAGATGGACAAAGTCTATTGTTGGGAAGTGTGCACTAAATCGCATCAAAGTAATGGTGATTTAACATTAGGTTCCCAGAAACAAAACGGGTGGAAATGAAATGGATCCAATGATCTTACCCAGTCCATGTTGACCGTTGCGTTCATGAGGTTGCTGGCCATAGACTCGGGGAGTTGAAGTATGTCGGTCAAGTATGAGGAAGCTTCTGCGTCATTTTTAATCAAATCTTCAAATTTAAGAATCACTGAGAAAGGTGAGGTGAAACATAACAAAAATTAAATGCCAATACGTATCATTAGAAATAAATGAATATATAATGATAGTAATAATAATAGCAATAATAATAATAATTATAATAATAATAATAATAATAATAATAATAATAATAATAATAATAATAATAATAATAATAATAATAATGAATTTATGATGATGATGATGATGATGATGATGATGATGATGATGATGATGATGATGATGATGGTGGTGGTGGTGGTTTTGGCTGCAGCGGTGGAAGTGACATCAATGATGATGACAATAATGATAACAACGCTTTGTTAGGATAGTCTAACCACTCTACCAGCAAAAAAGAATGACCCCCTGCCACTAGAGTTGAAATGTTACCACCAACCCCACTTACCTTCCTTGTTGGTGTCGATACCGTGCATGATAAAGTTGAAAGTGGACATAATATCTGGGTCGTTGAGAACTGTTTGGATGCTGGGAGCTTGCATGACACCGATAACATCCTTCATGAACATGATCAGTCTGGAGTAAAATGAATTATAAAAATAATATGTAACTAGAATTATGGTTGTTGACATAAATGTTTGTGCGATGATTGTGGCAACAATAAATAAATGATAATTTTTACATCTAACTCATTTTGACTGGTCAAAAGACAAATAATCTTTTAATGAGTTCATAAGGCCTGACAGCAACCGAGAGGTTTAGACATTGCAGTTACCACAACGATAATGACAGTTCTAGTCCAGCTTTCAGCATTGTGATTTTTCCTATTGCGGCGCTGCACTGTGGCTGGCACTCTTGAATTATTTTGGTCTTTTCTACTCACAACGCAATGGCCCTTAGAAAACACAGCCACCAATAGGACAAGCTATCTCGTTTATTTTTTTCCACAATTTGACAGTAATGTTCGGGACTTAACAAAATTGACGATATGCTACACTCAACTTTGATGCCTTTCACACTGGTAAGCTATAATTTTATTGTCATTTCATCCCCTTTCTAACAAAAATGGAATATGTTTGGCTGAATTTTTCAGTAAAAATGATTTCCACTATTGAAATAACTTACTTAGATGCTGATGAAAGCATTCCTCTGAATTCCATCTTCGTGTTTTCTATACAAGTGTCCATTCGACCAACATCAAGACTTCCTTGCATCATGGTCGAGTTGATTACTTCCATAATGGTCTTGCTGAAGTCAACTGTTGAGGAGCATTTCAACTGGGATGGTGGTTTCACTAAGTCCCCGATGGCCTAAAAAATGAGACACGCAAAAAGATGTAATTTAATGTAATGAACAGCATTTATATAACCCTTATCCACAATCATTACAGTCGCACATTTGCCAGTGAACAGCAGCGGAACAATCAACACATAATACTCAAAATGCAGCCTGTTAGGCAAAAATACAATTTGTGAATAAGGACAACGTTGCTGACAATGCATCAATAACAAATTTGAAATATTTCAGGAATCGATTATGTAAGTATAATTATTATCAATTGTATAATTTGTGGAGAAAAAATATTCATACAAAAGTATTCATTGTTTGAAAGTATTTATTGAAGTCGAAATTACACAAAGAAATATTCTGTACAGAAAACATAGATTTAAAAAAGACTAAATCTTAAGTTCAAAATGTTACTTAAGTATTCTTTTGGCATGTAGCTACTTTTACTTTTACTGATAAATTTGTGAGTTAGAGCATATTATATGGAGATTTTATTATCATCATTATTATCATCATTATTATCATCATTATTATCATCATTATTATCATCATTATTATCATCATTATTATCATTATCATAACCCTTAGGTCTTCTTACCAATTCAATATTTTTGATAATGTCAAGATCATCAAGCTTTTGCATAAAATTCTTAAGACTGGTCTGAGAGCTGTCCGTGAAAGAGCAGGCCAAATCATCCAAATCTGCAAGCATTGAAAAATAGAAAATGATAGTAAGAATAAAACTAAAGATGGGTCTGATCCCCGCACATGTTCTGGCAAACAGACTTTATATCATGTATCCCCCAGTAGGCCATGGCATTCAATGTCCTTCTCAACTCTGATGGGAAGCATACAGTACAGTTTGAGCAGCCTTTGTTAGTGCCTTTTGTACAAAACTTACATTACATTTCCATTTTTAATCTTTCTTTCTTTCTCTCCATCCATCTTTCTCCCCCTCACCCCACTCCCCCCCCCCCCCCCCAGCTAGTTCCTCTCTTCTCTAAAAACTCCAAAATAGTTTCCCTCTTTAAGGATTGTGTTATAAAGCCTCCTGAGTCGTTTGGGTCAGTTTATCATGGTAGATAGATCCGCTCTTTAATAAAAACACAAAATCTAGAAATCTGAACTCTGTACTTATTGTAAGAGCAGAAAAAACAAAATAATGCTGATTACCTGGGATTATTTTGGCTATGCTAGATGCCAGATCAGAAACAGCAAAGGCCCTGGAGAAAATGTCGTGGAAGTAGGTGTATTCCTGTGTCTTGTTCAGGTACAGTTCTATTGCACGGCACAGACCAGCAGTTCTAGAGTAGGAAAACAAAATTGCAGAAAACAAATTGAAAGCTGTTGCCATTATAGAAGCTGATATAGTTAGACTGGAGACAAGGTTGTTGATAGCATAGGCATGACAACCTAATAAAGCTGTGTTGAAATGAGTAATATGATATAGTGAGTGGGCGAATCAGATTCAATTTGTTGAATGAACAAAGCAATGATGTTTTTATCATAGATCTTTGTCAAGTGACAAACAAACAAACAATAAGGGACAGTAGTAAGCGAAAAGATAATGATAAAAATGGGTTTATAGTCTGTATCCCTGTACAAGTACAGGCTCACAGACTTTACATCATTTATCCCCCAGCAGGCCGTGCCATTCAATTTCCTTCTCAAGTCATTTGTGGAGCATACAGTAGAGCCTGTTAGGGTTCGGGTTGGGGTTAGGGGTTAGGGGTTAGGGGTTAGGGTAGGGTTGGGTTGGGGTAGGGGTAGGGGTAAGGGGTAAGGGGTAGGGTTGGGGTTGGGGTTGGGGTAGGGGTTAGGGTTAGGGTAAGGCTTGTCATACAAAGATACTCACAATATATTTCCTCTCTGCATGTAGATGGGTACTCATTCACACCTAAGTTGAGTGAGGAAATACTGTGAGAGGAGTCTTTCCCAAGTACTCAACATTGGTAGCTTCAACCAGGATTGGAACTTATGCCGCTTTGTGTGTAAAACAAACTAAAGAAACCAAACCATTTCAGTTTTTCCCTTTGTCAGCTAACAAACACAGAAAACGCACACACAAAAAACGTAAGCAAAAACAGGTAGTCTAAAAGCTGTGTGTTCTGTCAGATCTACTAGTTTTCATTTACCATATCGTTTTGTGCTTTCTGAGTTTGTTAGCTGTCCAAGGATAGAAACAAAATGTTGTTTTACCTTTGTTAGTTGTTTTACACTTGAAACAATATACCAATACCATTTCCTTTTTTTTGCCTTCCTTGTATTTATATTTTTAGCTTGTGACACTTCTCTTTGCTTCTCTTTGCTTCTCTTTGCTTCTCTTTGCTTCTCTTTGCTTCTCTTTGCTTCTCTTTGCTTCTCTTTGCTTCTCTTTGCTTTACTTACTGTGAGGATTGTCCAAGTGCATTGACAGCGTTCATAATAGGTTGCAAATAGCTGTCAACACTTCCTTCATCGATGATTGAATGCTGGAGGTCTTCTAAAGTCTTGATCAAGTGCATCATGGCTGCGTGGGTTTCATCATACACAGTAACAGCATTCATGGAGTTATTCCACTGTCCTTGCACCAACATGTCCAGCTAAAAAGATGATAAACATAATAGTAATATTCACATTGTGGGAAACACAGGAAGAAATTACAAGGGATTGAGATCTTGAGTCTGATTTTGGATTCTAATCCTGAAAAAAAAAATGTTTTTGACACTTCATGACATTTTGTGAATTTCTACCATGTGGCAAAAACCATTGATATCAAAACAAGAAGCTGTGAATAGTTTGTAAATGTAAATTATATAGCGCTTATTCATGATCATCACAATGCTCTAAGCGCTTTACATTTGCCCCGGGAAAACAATGGAACACTCAACATTTAAATGCACTACAGGCAGCCTGTTAGGCACGAAAACAATTTTTTGACAAGGACACGACAATGCTGCTTACAACCGAGGGGACCTCCTAATTTAATGTCTGTCTCCGACAGGACTAGATATGCAGGGCAAAGTGTCTTACCAAGGACATAATTGCTGGTGAGCCAATACATCTGATTATGTACAAATATTGTTGTGACAGGTTTAGAACCCAGGTGGTCACCCATCCATTCAATAGCCACGATTAGCATTGCTAATGAACACCAACCATCGAGTTATGTTCACTGTTTGGCCACTGATGCCCCCAAATATAAATAGAAAGTAGTAGTAGGCTGTTGGATTT
The DNA here is from genome assembly GCA_030265205.1 of Dirona pellucida. Classification (NCBI taxonomy): domain Eukaryota; kingdom Metazoa; phylum Mollusca; class Gastropoda; order Nudibranchia; family Dironidae; genus Dirona; species Dirona pellucida. The sequence continues at coordinate 9,178 of JARDUL010116718.1, forward strand.
CTTTCTATGATGTTTTCTTGTAAACTGCAGGGTACAATGTAGGGAGGCGAGATGGCTGAGTAGTCAGGACAGTGGATTCTTATGGCAAAGGTCATGGGTTCAAATCCTTTCCCAGTCCTATCCAAAAGGGTGACATATTGTCATTCTCTCCTCTTCACACAATGGAAACCAGAATAAGCACTGGCTAAACGAGCCATTGGCTCTTAAGAACGCTTTTTATAATTTACTTTACCAGATCATTTGAGTTATGCTCTTGGAATGTGTCTGCATGTGTTTAATGTATGTGTGATTGTGTATGAGTCTGTGTCTGAGTTTTTCTTTCTATGCCATTGTACACATGGAATATTTGTCATTAAAAAATTATACTGATCTCTTATCTTATCTTGTCTTATCTTATTTACTTAAAGATGTCGGTAATGCAATAAAAATCTCTGTCAGTAATTCAATAAAACTTTCTGTCAGTAATTAAATAAAACTTTCTGTCAGTAATTCAATAAAAATCTGTCTGTCAGTAATTCAATAAAACTTTCTGTCAGTAATCAAATAAAAACCTCTATCTGTCAGTGATTCAATAAAAATCTCTTTTTTTCAGTACAACCTACCTGTTTAAACATGTCTTTAGCATGAAATAGAGAGAGCAACTCCTCAAAGGCAGAGCCCTTTGACGTCATAGCTTGACACAGGCTGTTCGTCAGAGCATCCACATTGGTCCCGTCAGGAAAGTAAAAGTACGATCTGATGTCAGAAGTGCCAGCACAAATATCTTTCCAAGAGTCAAGCAGGCTCAACTGGTAAAACTGAAAAAAACAATGTAGGACATTTGAAAAAAAATGAACAAAAAGAAGAATGTCAAAATATAATAAATATTAATGATTAATGATGTTTAGAAATGACTATTAATGATGTCGTATTCTGAAAGATAAAGCTCTAATGCATCAGAATAAGTGAAGTTATTTAGTTGAAGTTTTTCTCAACAACTTGACCTTGAACTTTCACTTTCAGGGAGTACTGAAACAATGATAAAATTGTGTGTTCGACTTTGGTGCTCGTCAATTCATTTAATATTATTATTGCGTTATGTCACACAAAAATATTTCCAATAATGGAATGAATTACCTTTTTGAAATTCAAACTAACTGTTTTTGACTATTACTATTATAGAATTGTTGCATCTAAATTGTAAAATAATAACAAGGGCGTAGTTGGCTGCATCCAAACATTTTGATCTTACATATCTTCCTCTGCTCGTAGAGGGATACTCATTCATCGGCCATGTTGGATCACATCAAATTTAAAGGAGAATACATGTAAAACCTATGGAGGAATTGCAAGGTATTTTAGTTTTTACAATCAACTTACCATCATAGGGTCTATGGCTGTGGTCAAAAGCTCAGCAGCGTTTTGACGCCCAATTAACTCAGAAGTCAAATCTGCAACTCGATTTGAATCAGGAAGAAAATCCTTCAGTTGTATAGGTGTGCCTTTTCCTTGAAGAAAAAAAAAAATACAAGTATTTTAAAAAAACACACTCACAGATCCTTATATTTCTAAAACTACAAGTTGTGAATACAATCGACACCGTTTAAATGCAATTCAGTTTATCGCAACAGTCATTTAATTCCAACAATTTGTTAAAAAATCTGATAAAAAAGAGCCAAAATAAACAAAAAGGGAGGTGTAACGTTGATATAGGCATGTTGTCTGGTCTCGACTTCCTCACTGCATGTACAAAATGATAATTTGATCAGAATCAACATTGAACCTAAAAAATAAATGCAAGTGACCCGTAAGATATTATGATATAACGAGTGTGTCTGACTCAAATTGGGAGGTTTGATGATGATGATGATGATGATGATGATGATGATGATGATAATGATGATGATGATGATGATGATGATGATGATGAT
>JARDUL010116829.1:0-11084 GCA_030265205.1 Dirona pellucida
TCTCTCTCTCTCTCTCTCTCTCTCTCTCTCTCTCTCTCTCTCTCTCTCTCTCTCTCTTTCTCTCTCTCTCTATCTCTCTTTCTCTCTCTCTCTATCTATCTCTATTTTTAATGAAACTCTGACCCTCACATCAATGTAGATTGGTCTGCTGACCAAGCAGTGTCTTGCTGGTCAAACCATACCGTGCCACACCGATTCTGATTCAGATCTGCCAATGATCCCAGGAAACCAGGAAAAATCTCAGGTTCTTTGACAATACCCAGGTTTTGGAGTGAAAATCCAAGTTTTAGCGCTCATTATTTTTCTCTTTAAGTCTTGGCTATATGTTGCTTTTCATGAAATCCCCAGGATTTTATGACATTTCCCAGGTTTTTGGTAGCAAATTTCCCATTTTTTTCGTAGCAAATTTTCCAGCCGTTGATATGTGGTGGCAGGCCTGCTGATCACATGCGTCTAGCCTCTCTCTTAGTTCTTTACAGTGGTAATGTATCAATGGAAGCGGTATTTGTATGATCTGTATCTGCTTAATTACTCCTGCCATTGGTGGTGTCCTCTCCTCAAGATAATCATCTGAGATGACTGTTTCTATCTATGATTTTCAGTGGTCGTCAGGCACTGTTGACTACTTTCCTTCTTCAAAAACCTATGGTACATTTCGACATATTTTATAGGCTTCCTTATGCCGATTAAAAGTAGTTGATGAGCCCCGAAACCCTGAGTTTGGCATCAACAGTCATCTTTAAAACCATGTTGCGAAATATGAAACATTTGTAACATTATTTTAGAAATGAAAATATATATGAGTGAGTGAAATAGATATTGTTAATTATAACCATCGAACGAAACATCAACATTTTGACCTGAATTCTTCAATCCATAGATAAAATTTTCTTTTTCATCAGTTGAGTCTATTTACGCACTCCATATATTCTCATCTTGTCTACTATAATTTCAGGTGGACATTTCTATTCATTCCCTCTTTAAGAATGGCTTTGCTTCTCTTCCACAGGAAGGATTTGCGCCCCCTGAAGATGCAGAAAACCCTGAATTGTTTGGAGAGCAAGAAGAATACTGATATATGCCTATCCCTAACTCACTTAAATAAGGAAAAGAAAATGAACAAAAGGCATTGTTTTTAACAAATATTTTTTTCTCCTAATAATCACAATAGGTAACATGAAAGTAAATGTTTTCATATTTTGCAGATTATTGTAGCTTCTTGCCTTTATAGAATTTGTCAATTACATTTTTATCGCTGATCAAGACGATAAGATGTACAAAATTTGAAGACTTGTTTCATGATATAATTTATTATTAATCCTTATTCATAACATAACAGGTAGGGGTTACGATTGAACAGTTATGAGATTACAATGAGTCACCCTGTTTTATTTATCAACTCTGGTATCATAACAAAGCTGGTCCCAATTTACACTTTCTGTTTACCATCATCTGTCCAGGTGACATGATGCAAACTATTGTTGTTTGCTATTGCATCCATTATTTAAGAATGTATGATGATGACATAAATGTTAACCGACTTCCTTTTAACACTTTTTTATGTACGGCCAGGGGTTGCAGAATTTGAAAACATTGAGCGATATTAGATATAATGAATCTTGACTTGATGAAAATGTATTGCTGGTCCCACTTAGTGTCAAAACGTAAATATGGAGATATTTTAAAAGGAGGGTTAAATTCCATGAAGTCAAATCAACTGCAGGTTTAGAGAAGGATGGCGAGGAAACCGAGGGAAATAATAGAAGTAATTTTTATCTCTTAATAAATCATGAGAAACCATTTGTAACTCTTGGTTATAAGGAATAACTTGATGGCTGCACAACCAAAGGTGTACTTGCTAATATAGTAATCATTGCTGTTACCATGATGGCACCAACGTATGTCCATTGCATGCATTTATTAGTAATTTTGAAGGATATTGACAGCTGATGGTAGTATTGGTTTTACCACAATTTGATGGTGCAAATCTTGGCTTGAGTGTTTATAATTGGTCTGATTAAAATGGTGATGGTATAGAATCTGTCAGCTTAGAAAAGGGAAAAAAGGTGAAGGTGAGAGATTGCGGGAAATGAGCTGTAGAGTAACAGGAAAATATGTGAATGCAAATTTGAACTGGTCTGATAAGAGTGCAAATGTTTTTAAACAAGAGTTCAAGGAACTCCCAAGAGAAGTCTTCTTTCTTTAAAGTTTACTTGCTCTTACACTCATTGTCACTATTTTTGTATTTCTACCAGTAGATAACATCTTGTTGATATTGAAATTTAGCATTAACATTTTGCTAGTAAATGAATATCTGTGAAAATCACTACGTGCGTTATAAACCATATTCTTGAATTCACCTTGTATTTCATATTTATTACCTTGTTTTATTGTCCTTATTTCCAATTTTTTTTAAAGTTTTGCTAATTTTTCTCCCCCTACACTTTACAAAAAACAAAAAAAAAATTGAGGTGTCGATTTCAACGTCTATTTTTTTACCTATCTTTACCTCACACCGCTTTCGATTTCTTAAATAGCTCATGTTTACAATCCAAGGATGTGCTTTCCTGCTTTTCATGAGATGTGGTGATCCAGGAGTGTTGTGAATGACAACATATTTTACATCTTACCTTGCCTCCTTCCATGCCCCCACTCTCAGATTACTGAGAAGTGGTTTCCTTTTATTTAAAAAAAACCAAAAACCCCAAAATGTAATAACATCGAACATGCGAAGTGATCTCAAGAGAGAATTTTCTGGGGGCGTTACTTTTAGCTTTCTATCCCTCTCTACAATTAGGTTTTTTGTCTTCTCAACCTGTCTTTTTAGTTATGACTCTTTTGTAGTCTAGTCAAACAGGGATAATCATTTATCACATATTAACATACAGCTTCATAGTGTACCTGTGCAAAACTTTTTAAAAAGATGTGTGTCTAACATCATGATTTATAATCAAGCATTTATCTTGAAATAGAACATAAACAAATTTAATTGGATTTATGACATTGGCCATAATGCTAGCATTGCTGTACTCACATATATTGCCATAATAAATTGTGTTTTTTAATTAGACCATATAGTCTTGACTGGCATCTTAGTTATTTTTGTTTGCTTGCGTCTGCCTATAGCTGAAATGGCTATTGTGTCTACTTACTTTGCGGGTGACTATTTTTTTCTTTTTTTTTCTTCCTTCTGGCTCCATATTCAGTTTGCCGCAATCAAGTTACTGGGGGCATATTGTTTATGTTTATGATATTCAATAAATTGATACCCATGTTTCTTTTTTTCATTTTTTCCTTCTTTGTGTTTGTGTCAGATCATACAGTCTATGGACCCACTGTATTGATGTCTATGGGAACCTAGTATTAAATTTCCATTATTCTAGTGTGGTACAGTGCATACTTCCCACCAAATGATTTTTGCCTGTCAGTGTCAGGCAAAGTAAAAGATGACAATTTAATAAGATTGTTTGTTCCCGAATGCTTAGGTCACCTGCATAGCTTTGATAGAAAGACTTGATCTATTTATGGATTATAATTGTATCCAGCATGGCAGACCTTGGGTTATTTAGCCCATTCCCTGAGACTTTTGAGGCAGAGGTAATGAGCAGGTCATGCCTTGAATAATTTTCAAAGTGAGAAATATTTTGAGAAATGGGATCAGACCAGTCGTATTACTACATTTTGGCAATAGGGTAGGGTTTGTAAATGGTTGGGACAGTAATCAAGTTAGAAATTATTCTAAACGGATGATTAAAAGCTCAACAATATCTGAGTGTATAACTTATATTTGCGAGTAATTATTTGTTAAAACCCAGTACACTTTGACCTAACTATTGTCATATAATACTAGTGGTGGGGAATAGAAAGACGTCAAAAGAGTGAGAAAGCATGACTGATAATAATAAACGTGATACATGGTATGGTCAAAATTGAATGTCTGGTCTTTTCTCAAAAATGTTCTTATTGTGTCGTCAGTGGCCAAATGGTTAGGTTGCCAGTCTCAAGTTAGTGAGATCGCGAGTTAGAATCCTCGCTGAAGCTACTGATGATGAGAATGAGTCCTTGGGAAGGATTCTTTACACATTTTTTTCCTTACTCGACTCAGTTGGGAATGTGTGCCCAGCCACAAGTAGAGAAAGTTATGGGAGTGTCAATATGATTGGCCCAACAGGCTGCTACTGCTATACTGTTCCGTTGAGTTGAAAACCATATTATTGAATGACATGGTCTGTTGGGTAATAAATGGTGATTTAAGTCTGTGAGCTTGTACAGGAATAGAGGACTATAATATAAATCAATCTTTACCTGACTTTTAGTGGCTGACATTCTAGGATATTTCTGTCTTATTTTATTCTTTTTAACTTTACCCCCAAGTCATAATCGAAAAAATACCCAAACCGATTACAAACAGAAATAACCCAAGCGTCAGCCACATGTCAGCGCCGCAATATAGCCACAGGAACTAATGTTCTTGCTCAAGTGGGGAATAACACTATGCCGAAAGCCAGACTTGAGCCCGAGCTGATAGTCATGGTGAGATGATACGAATGGAAATGTGAATCACAATAAATAATCACATTATATGGGGTCATTTCTAACATAAATACGAGTGGCAACATTCAATTTAATTTTGAAAATTGTCCGCAGTGTGTCCAGCGGTTTCTCCTATTATCTATCACTTAGTGTGCACTCCCTGTTTATATTGGCACGCGTTTTTTAGGTGTGCAGCTCAAATCAGTACCAGTACTTATTTACTAATCTTGTTCACTGGGTGAAATAGGTTTGCCAAAATTTGACGGTTTCTTTTCAATATCTGCTGCACACAGCTCCAGAAAATGATTGAACATATCTTGTGTCATTCTGAAATACTCCACGAACTTCTTTGTATCAGTCAATGATTGGGGCATTAAATGATGAAACTCTCCATAACATTTTCGTGATTTGTTAATTGGGTGTACAGAAAATTGGCGACATCTACGTTTTTTCATACCCCTTTTCTTCCACCATCACCATAGAATCAGTTTTTGTCACTTTGTAAGTGCCATGTTACATACGACCAATAGGTCAAGCGCCCCAAATCATACACCTACAGACAACGTAGGTGCAAGTATAAACACCAATTTTACGCGCGCCTACAGAAAGCGTGCGTGCCACTATGAACACAGCCTTCGCAGGGCAAAGTGTCTTACCTTAGGACACAGCGCCGGTGAGCCAATACATTTAATTATGTACATTTTTTGTCGTTGACGGGTTTAGATCCTAGGCGGTCACCCTTCTACTCACTAGCCACAATAGACACAACTTGTCAACACCAACAGTCGAGTCGTGCTCACTGGTCGGCCACCGACGCCCCAATTAATTTCTTAAAGCTTTTGTACAAAAGTGAAATTGGTACTGTATATTCTACAAAGTGCTAATGACTGAAACATGGCTGTAACACATTTAAAAATTATTGTTGTCGCACATTAGTCAGTAGAGTACCTACAGACTAGCAGTAATCTGTGGAGTCTATTTTATTAAGTGTAGCAATGACCAGATCTGTGTGACCATTAATTAACAAATTCATGTTCTTTCTCGCTCAACCCCTTTTCTTTATACATTGCATTGCGATGTATCCTGAAATGTAATGCTTAGTTATTGTGAGATAAATCTGCCACAATATAGGTGGCCGAATACTTGCGCTGTCGGCCTCAAGATCATGATCACTCTGGAAAGACTACATAATTTGTTTTCCTCACATGTCATTGTCACACAGGTTCAGGTAGAGAAAGGTATTGTTCACTGTTAGTTAGCATATTTAATCTAAACAGGCTGTTCTACTGTATGCTCCACATGGTGTTGAGAAGGATATTGAATGACACAACCTGCAGGAGGATTCGTGATATAAAGTCTGCTTGTACAAATAATTCTTTTTTTGCCAAAAATGGTCAACGGTTTGTACAATATGGCAATTTCAAAACTTGTGACACCATAATGAAGACTGCCCAACGAAGAGTGGTGGTACATTTTGTACAAGAAATACTAGGTTCAAACAAAGAATTACCATTTTCCAGTAACAAATCTTTTTGAACAATTGGCAACATCAGTCTTCAGAGGTTAGTGAACATACAGTGCAATTCCGGATAACGACATCGCCCGGGACCGGAAAATTAAGTCGTTATCCAGGGGTGTCGTTATTCCGAGGTTTTCAAGATGGCTGAAAAAGGGGGCGATAAAGCAATTTCATTGGTAGTTAAACACGTGTTCTCATTGGTCGGTAACAAAGCGACGTCGTTGGCTATGAGTAGGACATCTCATTGGTCGGAAATAAGCGGTTTTATTTGCTAAGGCCGACTTTAGATAGGGCTCCCTTTTTCATTTTTCCTTCTTCCTTCTTGATTCACTTTTCATTCTTCATTTTCTTGATCGTTGCGGTTTTCACAACACACATACACATGGTCTAACACACGATGTGTAGGAGTGTCTCTGCAATTGCACATGTCATACCTGGATTTCAAATAATTTATTTAAACGTAATTAGCATAAAGTATTTAGTATCAAACAACACTAGAATTTAATGAGAAATTCGATTATGAACTCAGATTTTGACTTTGTTACAAAAAATGTGTTTGAAATGTAAGGAGCCATATGCCCCCACCTCACTTCATTCCATGCTAGAAATGAGCAAGTTCATTCCTTTTGTCAGGCTGGATATTCACTTATTCATCTGATGAAGAGGGAAGAATGAATTTCCATCTAAAGGTCGCTCTCTTTTTCTATCTAGCCATTCTCGCTTCCTTTGTGAAGAAGGAAAAATGAGGAAGGAAGCCCTATCTTAAGTCGGCCTAAGAGTACGAGATAATGCTGGTCGGAAACGAGGTTGCCTATTTCGCTAGATTTTTTGTATCAAATGTCAGTGTCAACTGCCGATTATCGATGTCGCTAAACGGGTTTTACTCAAATGTATGTTGCTATTTTGGGGTTTTTATTACTAATAATATATAGCAAAAAAATCGGGACCAGAGGTCAATGTCGCTATCCAGGGGGTGTCGTTATCCAGAAGTTGCACTGTATTAAATATCTTAGTAAAGGATAGACAAGATATCAAAGTATTTCTGAAAAATCACCCAAGGACCCATAAGCAGTATGGAATGTTGTTAATAAACACATCTTTATTATTTGTAAAGAAACACATGACCTTACAATCATAACTAACACATGGTAAGTTTTCCAATCAATTAAATATTTTCCAAGCTACTATTGTATATTATATCTTTTTATTACAAATCAAATTCAATAATTATACCCTATAAATATAAATGGCAATTCACACAATTATAAAAAAAACACAAACACCCATACAAACTCTTCAGCAATCTTTATGGAATAAGATATATCTCCACATTTTTATGATTTATGAAGGAGACAGTGACAGCACACATTGGGTTTTCTTTCTTATAGCTCATGATCTGAGAGATGTACAGATGAGATGCGTAAGAATTGAAAATAATATATTAATGCTCCACGTACACAAATCTAAGAAATGACCCTACTTTTACTGTACTGTAACTGTAACACACTCAATTATATGTAATTATAATGACAGCACAAAATTTATAAACATGTTGACATAAAATATCTAATGGCAGCAGCCCACATGGCGTCGTTAATTAACAAGATTACATTTCTTCATAACAATGTGACTAGGTATACATATTATATTATACAGTTCAGGTCGTCTAAATCGACGTCACCTGCGTTGATTTTCATTCAATGCAATGTTTTTGCTTGGTCCCTATGATACAAAAGTAAAAAAATGAATAAATGATCAAATAACTCAATTGTTTTCAGATAAGTCGATTATTGAGATGTGTCTCAATCTCATGGAAGTTAACTTAAGGGGTCTGGACTGATGCATTATTAACATTGATGCACTTGAAAACATTTAGTCCAAACATATCTTAGTTAACTTATCTTGGCTTGACAAGTTTCCCAATTCCCATTGCATTATAGTTATAGCACAGAAGGGAAAAAAAATGATCGAATCTTGAAAATGTTTTTCTTACTAATGCTATTTTTAGGCCAAGCGTTTTCAAGTGTACCTAGCCTACATTATTAAAATAACAAGCTAGACCTATTGGTTAAGAAAAATACTTAGGGTGGCCCCAAGCTAAACTTAACTTGGAAGGGCTTTGTTTAAAAAGTGACACAAGAAGAATAACAAAAGTTGTAAAGGTGCAAATGGACATGCACAACATTATAATTACATCTTATTTTATAACATGACAACTATGAATTCAAGTTCAAGATACAAGAATGCATCTATTTACAACATAAATATCATTAATCTGTATTGATATTTCATATAGAGTATAAGTTAAGTCACTCTAATTATGAAATGTCAAATGTCACTGAGAAAAAAGAAAGAATCGGTAGTCATTGGGGTTTTCTGTGCATTTTTTCTCATTTAAATGTCTCAAAGTATTAAAATCAAGTGCAAATGATTATTACCTCTGCGACTTTAGGCGTATCATGTGGTGTGCCTGTAAAACGAAGGCTCTGCAAGACCGAAAATAGTTATGGAACAAAGGCGTATCAAATGATTCGTCCCTCATTTCCCAGTCAAGAGGCGTGACATACGATACACCTGTATTATATTATGAAAAAAGCCTTTAAATTCTTGATACGCCTAAACTTTAAATATGAATTCCAACTTAATTTTTGGTCAGTACAATTCACATATTCACCGGAGTGACAAAGGCATCATATGACACGCCCCTATTCCATTAAGCCTGCAATGTGGACTAGGAATTTGCAGTTGATGTATACAGATGTTAATGTTATGTCAGTAATTTGATTGGAAGCCTTTCTAAAAGACCATCCTTTCAAGATTAAGTTTTGGTAATGGTGAAAGGCAAAAGAAAGCGAGGAAGAACAAACGCAAATTATCTTGGTAACAGTAACATCAGGATTTTCAGTTGCCTATTTTGGAAAGACATGAGGAATGAGGAGATGTGTAGAAGGAAAGGCAGTGCGGCAGCCAAGACCCTCCAAGGGTAATGCTGAACAACAAAATTTATATTGCCAAAACAGATCTTTCTTATCTCAACTAAAAGCATAGTTATCGTCTTCAACCTCTGCTGACAGTTGACAGGAAATGCAGCGCAAAGTGATAAAAGGACCGTCCCCTCAAAAATGAGTTATTCAATACACATTTTGGATTGACTCGGTTGGAAGGAGAGAATAATCTACAACAACCATACACAAAATCTAAAGGAGGCGGTGGGTGAGAGATTAAGATATTGCACTCCACACCAATGGTCGGTATTCGAGTCTGGCGTTCTACATTGAGTTGCTACCTTAGGCAAGACATTCAACTTTCAACTTTGATTACCTCGCTTGACCCAGGTGTAGAAATGGGTACTACCTAACAGTAACTGGGGAAGTACTGTGCACAAGTTTGGAAATCTTGGTTAATCAAGGCCTCCTTATTGTCAGAAGAATTTCATCAAACATAGCAGAAAAACAGTGTGAAGAGCAGAAAAAGTGCAGGTGGCACGGGGCAATGGTGAGACCAATGACTATTAATCCTGGCACAGGTTATCACATTTGTTAAAAATTACAACTCAAAGTCAAAGTTTATAGAGTTATTGTACAGTAAGACACTTTCAGTTTAATTGCTTTCTCAATTTTATTGAGTAGACTATCATCATCCAATTATGTGTAAGTTTTTGTAATTCTCTACAACATAAATATCATACAGATTGTCTTCTGGTTCCATTTTTGACACAAGGTGTAATGGGTAGTAAAGTTATCAAGTAGAAAATAATCTAAACAAATCAAATATTTACATGAATGAGCATTTGGAGTGAATTAACTTTCAGGAAATGTGGCTTACAAAAACAAACACCTGGTAAACATTATTTGCAATGTAAAATAATCTCAAAATATATGGTGTAATTTCTTAAAGTCATCCTCACTGAGCAGTATTGTTAATGTTGTGCTTGAGAATTAAACTTTTATACAAATGATTTTAAGAATTTCACACAACAATGTTTTTAGTTAAAATTTAAAAAAGCAGCTTGTGTCCACATCATTCAATAATGATTCTTCTCCTCTGGCACTCGGTTTTTATCACAGTTTAAAGATGACCTATAACAAGCACCAATCAATGGTCATCTTCGAAATACTGGTATCCTTTCAAGTAGAGCTCGTAGAATGTTGCCAGGTCTCTTTTGATGTGTGCTTATCAAGGCTTCAACTCTCCCTCTGATCTGGGAAATAAACAAGAAGAGAGAATAAGAGAAGAATAATCAATGCAGTCCACTCCACAAAAAACAAACAAACCCAAAACCCCGCACCTTTTTACGGGTTATAGCACATTTGGCCAACATCAGAAAAAGATTATGCACAAAATAACTTCCAAATCTGTGAAAGAAAAGGACTGACACTTAACTATTCGTCAGGGACTAGATGCAACACATCATGGATAGTCTACACAAGTTCATCAACACTGTGTCTGCCAATCATGTAACAAGAGGCAAACACAGTGAAAAGGTTTATTATTATTGGGTTTGTTTTTTTTCAAGAATAAGTTTAAACTGGCACATTCGGTTCTTGTAAAATCCAGGTCATTGTCCCTTTTTGCTTGTTTCCACAAAATTTATAATGACTGGGTCTGACTGTAACTGTTATAAGGCTTTGGTCTGCCTTAATTTGGGGGACAGAAATTGGCTCTGATCAGAGTTGGGAAATATTGGTACAATTTAGGGCGAGTCAATGGATTAACATTCAACTGAAACACGAACTTACAATTTCAGATAGTTCCTGTGGTGTCCAATTCGGATTTGGGAAAATTGGCTCTCCAAATATTGTTCTGCAAAATAATAATTTCAAATTGCTAATAATTTTGATAGCATGCATATTTTCACCATTGGAAACAAAAAATAGAATGCATCTTCTACTTTAAAGGAGGAAAACATGGTCATTGTACAAAGCAAAGATCAATGGTTTTCAACTGATGTGCAGTAATAATAATAATACATAACATTTATATTGCGCTTTCCATGCCGACTTAAGCCGGTTTGACATCTCAAAGCGCATTT
>JARDUL010116939.1:0-11084 GCA_030265205.1 Dirona pellucida
ATTTTGATATTTATGATGTTGCCTTTGTGTGCTTCTATTCTATTATCGCTATTGCGCAAGTTTGGAGGATGTTTACATGGACCAAGGATAAGAATGATATGTAAATACCTAAGTAAACAAATATGTAGGAAACGGTATAAAAATCAATAAGGAACATGAGAGAGGAGGATTGATGAAGAGGAGAAATATGTATGAATAGAGCATGGTACAGATTGAAAGAGAAATATGTGTAAATAGAGTGGGGTATGGATTGAGGGAGGAATAGAGTGAGGTATGGATTGAAGGAGGAATATGTGTGAATAGAGTGGGGTATGGATTGAAGGAGGAATATGTGTGCATAGAGTGGGGTATGGATTGAAGGAGGAATAGAGTGAGATATGGATTGAAGGAGGAATATGTGTGAATAGAGTGGGGTATGGATTGAAGGAGGAATATGTGTGAATAGAGTGGGGTATGGATTGAAGGAGGAGTATGTGTGAATAGAGTGAGGTATGGATTGAAGGAGGAATATTTGTGAATAGAGTGGGGTATGGATTGAAGGAGTAGTATGTGTGAAGAGAGTGAGGTATGGATTGAAGGAGGAATATGTGTGAATAGAGTGGGGTATGGGTTGAAGGAGGAATATTTGTGCATAGAGTGGGGTATGGATTGAAGGAGGGTATGTATGAATAGAGTGAGATATGGATTGAAGGAGGAATAGAGTGATGTATGGATTGAAGGAGGAGTATGTGTGCAGAAAGTGAGGTATGGATTGAAGGAGGAATATGTGTGAATAGAGTGGGGTATGGATTGAAGGAGGAATATTTGTGAATAGAGAGGGGTATGGATTGAAGGAGGAGTATGTGTGAATAGAGAGGGGTATGGATTGAAGGAGGAATATGTGTGAATAGAGTGAGATATGGATTGAAGGAGGAATATGTGTGAATATAGAGGGGTGTGCATTGAAGGAGGAGTATGTGTGAATAGAGTGAGGTATGGATTGAAGGAGGGATATGTGTTAATAGAGAAGGGTATGGATTGAAGGATGAATATGTGTGAATAGAGAGGGGTATGGATTGAAGGAGGAATATGTGTGAATAGAGAGGGGTATGGATTGAAGAAGGAATATGTGTTAATAGAGAGGGGTATGGATTGAAGGAGGAATATGTGTGAATAGAGTGAGGTATGGATTGAAGGAGGAATATGTGTGAATAGAGAGGGGTATGGATTGAAGGAGGACTATTGTGAATAGAGAAGGTTATGGATTGAAGGAGGAATATGTGTGAATAGTGAGGGGTATGGATTGAAGGAGGAATATGTGTGAATAGAGAGGGGTATGGATTGAAGGAGGGATATGTGTTAATAGAGTGGGGTATGGATTGAAGGAGGAATATGTGTGAATAGAGAAGGGTATGGATTGAAGGAGGAATATGTGTGAATACAGAGGGGTGTGGATTGAAGGAGGAATATGTGTGAATAGAGTGGGGTATTGATTGAAGGAGGAGTATGTGTGAATAGAGTGAGATATGGATTGAAGGAGGAATATTTGTGAATAGAGTGGGGTATGGATTGAAGGAGGAATATGTGTGAATAGAGAGGGGTATGGATTGAAGGAGGAATATGTGTGATTGCAGAGGGGTATGGATTGAAGGAGTAGTAATATGTGTGAATAGCTAGAGCAGATATGGATTGAAGGAGTCATTGGGAAAACCCAATATCAGGTGTTGTCACAACCAGCTGCTCAGTGAACCATGACAGCTTACCAGTGCATTCATTATCTGGAAAATAATCAATTGTCTGGCACTGGAAGCCGTGAGAAATTGAGAAATAGAAACTGAATGTATAGAAGTAGGTCATAGGTTTTATGGCTCTGGCTAGTTTGTAAAAACCTTTTCTCTCCTTTTCAGCAGAAGTTTTCATAGTAGTTTCTAATTGATATAAATGTTGTATTGCCTTTTATGAATTGTGATATAGGTTACTTTTTTTAAATATTCCTATTATCTACTGGACGTTTTTGTTTTTGGTCTTATAAAGACCTTAATAAAATGTTTAAGATTATCCACATGGAGCTCAGTTGTCAATACGTTGCTCCTTGTTTAGAATATATAGCTTATATTATGTTTATTCTTATTGGAGTTTATTCTATGCTGAGATTTCACTTTCCATAGAAATTTATTAGGACTTGTCTTGGTTAGTATTGGTCGGCGAGTGGAGCATTTGGGTCAGTTGATATTTTCACAATTTTACTTTTGACAATTTTGTGAAAAACATAATATTACTAAAATTCCTGGACAGATTTAGTTGGCTTCTTTTTTTTTGTATGCGCCCTAGCAAACATTTCAAACCAACTTCGCTTTGGTGTGGATATACAAGTGATATAGGTGTATCTGTAAAAATAGTGGTGTAAGTTTTTCTCTATGGTTCACATCACGTGGAAATCAAAATCTGAGCTGTGTGGCTCTCTCTGATGAATCACTTGGAGCTTTATTTATGAGCATATTTTTTGTGTATCTTTTTTTTATCATTGTTTTAATCTTTACATATTATTATGAGTCATTTTAGGCCTTTCATAAAATAACTTTTCATAAACTACGGTAAACTATCGCATGTTTTTTGTAATTGTGATGGCTGAGATCTAAGACCTCCTCAAAATCTGTCAGAGTGTTTTTCTCTCTCTTGGTTCTTCTAGATTTTGATTTTAATCCTTGAAAAATCATGACACTGACAAGATTGATTCTCAACTCCTATGTGCACATTTTCACAAATTGTTTTATGTTTTCTTTACAGTTTATAGGATATCGATAAGAGTTTCTAAGCGCACTGGCGACTAGTCTGTTGCATGTCGGTAATGATGGAAGAGATGGAAACAGCAGACGAGGTGGAGGTGACCACCAGCCCACATATCGAATCCAAACTGGCACAGTTTGATGTGGACAAGAAGATCGGCAAGGGTCAGTTCTCAGAGGTGTACAGGGCTCACTACAGAATGAAGGAAGGGGTCACTCTAGCTTTGAAGAAAGTACAGGTTAGTTATATTGATTTAGGTTAGCTATATTGATTTTGGTTGTTCTTGCCATTAATTTAAAAATTGTGATTGATGAAATGTACTCTGAAAAATAGGGTGGATTAAAAACTTATTTTTTAAATTTAATCCTGATTATACTTCCTTTCAACTTGATGGATTTCTTTTGTTTTTCGTAAAAAAAACCCCCAAAATCTTAAACTTAAAATATTACTTCATTATTTTCAATTACACAGAGGGTACCAATCAGTTTAGATCTGGTCTTCAGTATAATAGTTTAATCCTTTACCCAAATATGACAAATTCAGAATTCTTATCAAAGTCATTGTTTTAGTTTTGGAGGGTTTCGTCATGGATCACAGTCACAAAGCTGTACTAAGTTTTTGCTGAAAGGTAGAATGCGACATCCGTTTTGATATTGGAACTATATAACAATTGCCCAGTATATATACATTTATTATTGAGTATTTTAAGGCCAGATGGTAAAATTCCCTTGTCTAGTTCATTCCATAGCTCCATAGTCTTTCCACCTCAGCCACACACGTGATGGGGGCAGGGTGCCTATGTGTTTGTATGCTGTGTTTTTTTCAGTAGCTCCAACAAGGATTCGAACCCAGGATCTCATGACCTGCGACACAATCTCTCAGTCAGTGACGCCAAAGAAAAAAAATGCTGCCTGCGTCAGATTAGAACTCGGGATATCTGATAAAACTACTCTTGTTTGTGGTGTAAAGGGATCTTTGGTCATTGAAGTAAAAAAATAGTATATCTTACACTTCGTGTCCCTCTTTTCGCAGATATTTGAAATGATGGATGCAAAAGCCCGCCACGACTGCATGAAAGAGATCGACTTACTTAAAGTAAGTAAGCGCTTACTTCATCATTGCCATTATTTTGCTTTTCTTTATTTCGTATTTATTCTCTATAATCACTGTTCCTATGTTTGTCATACTTTTATGCCACACATGACATCTTTGAGTTCAATAATATATTACTTTAAAGCAATTCAAGTTTCAAATTGCGGTTCAGAAAAAAAATGAGAAAACATTGGTTATGCCTTGCTTTATTTGCAAATCTTCATGACAAGAGTAAACCTTGTTTGTCTCTTTTTAGATTTTGATCTGTCAAATTTTCGCTCCGTCATAATAGATTTTGTATCCAATCAGACTAGTTGTCTTCTTACTTATGTGAAATATGGTTCCTGCACCAAGAAGAAAACACCACGCTAACAATTTCTTGTCTGTTTTGTGTTGCAGCAACTGGACCATCCCAATGTGATCAAGTATTTAGACTCATTTATAGAAAACAACGAACTCAACATAGTCCTGGAATTGGCCGATGCTGGGGACTTGCAGCGGATGATCAGGGTAAGGCTTATTTGTTAGTCATTGTCACTTGATCCAAGTCCTTCACAATGTGTTTCATAGGTTATATTTCAGCAGAACACGCAATGTTTTCTACAATTCTGTCTCTCTCTCTCTCTCTCTCTCTCTCTCTATCTCTCTCTCTTTCTCTCTCTCTCTTTTTTGCGATGTTTTTTTTATTCCTTTGGTTTTTAGATAAAGATTGCTGTAATTAGATAAGATCTGATCAATTTTATTTTTCCATAATGAATTGGGAAATTGTTCTGGTCATTTTTGTACTTACAACTACAGGCAGGTACAGAAAAAATAGAGTTTCAAATGAAACATTGTGTATGTATATTAACTTTTTGCTCACTGTCAATATATATTCCTCAAATTCACGGGCCTTGTAAAAGTAAACAAACTTTTCAGTTTCTGTGACATATTGATGATGATGATGATGATGATAAAGCCATGTTGTTCATGTTCATTCTTTTTTAAAATAATTTTTTTTTTATTCTTCAGCATTTCAAGAAACAATGTCGACTTATTCCTGAGAAAACCATATGGAAATACTTTGTCCAGATCTGTAGCGCATTGGACCACATGCATTGCAAGAGGATTATGCACAGAGGTGATTTGATATTTTTAAAAATAATTCTCATCCTGTTCATGAATATTAAGATTGGAAAATGTACCTGATGATAGTCCAGAGCAGCTTTCTGCATATAGTGATAAATACCATTCCATTCATCAAATTTATACATCAATGAACTTAACTCCCGGTCAATCTGATGAATTTTGAATAATCGCCCACTAGTAGATGACAATACACAATAGTTTCAAAAATCTGACCCATTGATATTGTCCATTATTGTCAATATATGTTCATCCCAAACCCTTGATGTTCCCTCCCTCCCCAGACATCAAACCAGCCAACGTCTTCATCACAGCCCAGGGAGTGGTCAAGCTGGGAGACCTCGGACTTGGGAGGTTCTTCAGTTCTAAAACCACAGCCGCTGTTTCTCTAGGTTTGTTCACTTTTCTAGGACTAATTGGTATACATACATTTTTAAAATTGCCCAGGTGGGAGCTCTCAGTTGTCCTAACCACTAGGGTAACAGCAATGTATCTACTGGTAAAATGTATGGACTTCATGGTACATTGTTGTCCAGTTTACTTTGAAAGATATTGGATGCAGTGGGCTCATCACCTGCTCAACTTTAATTCCTGATGTAGAGTCTTTCTCGCCATGTGTTAGGTGATGAGTTGTGTAAGTCATCATTGACATTTGGATTTACTTCCATTTGTCATATACACCCTTCAGAGCTTGACATATGGCTGGCCCCTGCACTGCTTATTGCGTTATAAAGGGGACTCGATAAACAAAGAAACATATAATATTTTAATCTTTCGTGGTCTTTTTTATTTGTTTGGGGTTTGCTTCTTTAAAAAAAAATCATCATCAGCTTGTGCCATGCTTGAATGCGTCGGCGATCATGACTCTCCACTCCTCCCTCTCTCCTGTTGCTCTGATGGTATCGACGTTTCTTTCTGTGCCCAGCCACGTTGATATATTTTAAAAAATAGAATATTGATATGCATATTATATGCATGCAATGATTGAAATATGAAAATGAAAGGAGTATAGATATAATTCTCTTCTTTCATTATTTTTTTTTGTTTATAGTGGGAACACCTTACTACATGTCACCAGAACGCATTCACGAAAAGGCCTACAACTTCAAGTCAGACATCTGGTCCCTCGGCTGTCTTTTATATGAGGTAAAAGAGATAGTATCCATGGGGAAATTCTTTAAAAGTTCAATTATTTCATTTGTTGCAAAACTCAGCAGCTATAAAAGAAATGTGTAAAATGCATGGCATATTCTTAGACTTGGTGGATGACATAAAGATGATAATAGTAATAGTGTCTTTTCTCGTTTTGGAGGTGAGATGACCGATTATGAAGACAGTGAACACTCATGGTGAAGGTCCAAATTCTTTCCCAGTAACCTCGTTGTTTGTTTTTTTTTTGCAAGAAACTTTACTCCAATTGCCTCACTCGACCCTGGTGTAGAAATGAGTACCAGCATACAGCTGGGGAAGTAATCTGCGATAGACCAGCGTCCTATCCAGAAGGATGACGTGGTGTCACTCTGTCCGCTTCACGGAAACCTGGATAAGCACTGGTTCTATGGGCCTCAAGGCTCGAAAGGACTTCGTTTTGGTTGCTATTTATAGATATTAAAGATAAAAAGGGATATATGCATATTGCATGGCATCGTCTTAGACTAATAAAATTCATAACGCCCTTTCTAATTTTGAAGCCAGTAGAATTTGACTTTACTCTTGTTTTAGTTGCATGGGAAGAACTATTTTAAAATTGTGAGTATTTATTTCTCATGGACTCACTGAACTGCTTTCCATAGTTTGAAATTTCAATGAGTAAAAAAAATTACATTTTAAATATTTGACAGTATTATATTCAAAATATTCAGTTCCAACCTTAGAAAGAAAAAAGAAAAGAAAAGAAATTTCATAATTTTCTCCTTTTCACACTCTCTAGTTTCCACCGTTTTCTTTCTCTACCAGATGGCAGCTCTCCAATCTCCTTTCTATGGAGATAAGATGAACCTCTTCTCACTGTGCAAAAAGATTGAACAGTGTGATTATCCCCCCTTGCCAGCTGATTGCTATTCGGATCAGGTTAGCGGCTAGATTTAAATTAAAAAAATGGAAAGAAAAAAAATGTCCCTTTATTCATCTCAGGGCGGAATTTGTGAGAGACAATAAACGAGAAAGAAAAAAGATTGTCGAAAGGGGGATGGAACCCATGCCTGTCACAATAACAACTGCCATGTCCATAACTGAAGACCGGCTCGCTACTATCTGAGCCATGCCGCCACCCGTTCCTTTGTTTATTAAATCAAAAACCTATGGTATCAATCAGGTTCAAATGTAGTTTACATATTATAGTGGAGGGACAGGACAGGACACCGGACAACTTGGCACTAGTAGCTTGGTTTGGTCCGTCAGACAGTGGTGATTAATTCTAACCGACCAAACAGACCTGTCCGGAGTCCTGTTCCCCCACTATAGAAATATTTAACCGTTAAAAACATTTAATCAATGCATCCATATCATTATTGGAGGAATGGGGTTATTCTGTGACTTTTTGAGCTATCGTACATTTGTGTTTTGTGTTTTTTTGTATTATGTTTGTTTGCTGATGAAGGGAAGACCCGAAATGTTCTTTGTTCTGTTACATGTCTTTAATTTGTAGCTATATCATTTTCCCTTGTTTGTTCATACCTTCTAATATAATTATTGATACTGCGAAAGTGAGAAAATAAATGAAGAGGGAGCGCGGGCACTGATTGATAGGAAACAGAATGATAGTATGATATTGTTACAGTGCCAGTTGCAAGAATAGAAAAAAGATTTTTGTCCACCGGGGAGTCAAACCCAATTTGTAGCCTGGATACGAATTAAGTAGTAGGGAAGTTGGTTCCCATATATGTACTTACAGTGAAAATTATAATTTCATTTTTGATTATTCACTCCTATGCAAACTTTATCAATGAAAGTAAACCTTCATGTCACGGGTCTGTGAGCCTGTCAACTTGTAAAGATATGAAAGAACAAGAGGAAATGGTACAGCTTCAAAGTTAAAACAGGTACCAGAACAAAGAACATTTCGGGTTCCCCCTTCATCGGCCAACAAACACAAAAGTATGTCAGCTCAAGTAGTCACAGAATAGTATGGTCTTGTAAAGGGGATACAGACTATAAACCTTTCTCACTTAAAGAAATAAATACAAATTTATTGGAGGATTTTGTCAGCTTTAACGACTAGTACTTTGTTGATTTTGTCCCCAGCTGCGATCTCTGGTCAACATGTGCATCAACCCAGACCCCGAGAAAAGACCCAGTATTCAGCACGTGTACGAAGTGGCCAAGCAAATGTACATGATGTTCCAACAGCCGACTCAGCATCACGTGCAACAGATGCCGATGGCTCAGGCCCAGGTGGTGGCTCATCAAGAAGTGGCTCAGTAGATGGCCCACTCACGCACACCCATTGCAAAATGTGATTGATGTGGCTCGTTGGATCTGTTTGTCAACCACGTCCGTCCATCCGTCATCAGCTCTCTGAAGACGATAACAGTCTGTGACAGTGACAGGAAGTCTCTCTCTCTCCTATCTATTTCCTGGTTGTGTGCTTTGAACTACTTGTCTCTGAAACAGCCCGTGTGAAGAAATCTGGATGAGCTAGTGATAGAGCTATGATATGCAGATGTGTTTTGATGGCTTCGTGTTGACTCTTGCCTGTTTTTTTAATTTTTAAATACATAGTCCACGTGTCGTAGAAGTAAACATGATAAGTATTTGTTTGATTAACACCTTTGTGTTGTGTATAAGTCAGTGTTAGAGGGAAAATATAAATAGCCAAGTAGAAATTGTGATCGGAGTTAACATGGCAAAAAACTTGATTAGGAATTTAACATATTTAACAAACGCATGTGTTTATACAAGCTAGAGGAAATCATTTGCGAAATAAAAATACTGACAGGTAGTGAATATGGCAACAAACTCATTTAGCAATTTAACATAATTAACAAACTCATACTCGTGTGTGTATGAATGCAAGAGAAAACTGTTAGCCAAGTAGAAATAATGTTAAATGAAAAGAGACAATTGTGTTACTGCTTTTCTGTGCAACTTCTCTCTGTTCCCATAAGAACTTAAAAAAATGGAATGGGAGGTGGACACAGGGTGGAGACTGTAAAAGTTATGAAACGGAATATAAATGTGATTTGACAATTTAAAATTGTGTCAAGTTGTTTATATTAGAGTTTTGTTTTCAAAAGAAATGATCACATTCGATGTTACAATTCAATTGTATGACATTCTATTTCTGTGATGAACATACATGAAGATAGAAAACACATTTGCCTGGATTTGTGGTTGTTTCGCATGCTCAAATTAAATATCTCATATATATATATGAACTATTTATAATATTATCTTTTGCCATGTTAGTGAAGCTATCAGTTTATATCATACACCTATACTGAGGTCTGTGTTGATCACAGACTTAAAGTGTGAAGTGAAGATACACAATTGTCTCTCTCAAAGAGGATTAGAACTTGAAATACACAATTATCTCTTTCAAAGAGTATTAGTATTAGTTGATTAGAAAAGCAAGACTTGAGTCCCAGAAAACACATTGCAATTGCAATACATAAACACTTGAGTTACGAATGCTTGTGATAAAAAATAAGATTGTGATAACCTAAATTAATGTTTTTAATCTAAAGATTTCCTGGTCACCTACTTATTTATATTGATATATGACTGGGGGGATGTTGTAGTAGGCATATGACTGAAAGATTGTGGGAAATTAATGCTGCGCCAAATGGGACAACGGACAAGATCAGATAATAATAAAAAATTGCAGGCAGCAAAAATCGGGTCCATGTCTGAACCGTTCACATTGCCTTTCCGACAATAAATGAAAAGTCATTTTTCTTCTTGCCGACAATAAAAAAAGAATTTTTCTATTCTTGTCTTGTCTTTTCTTTTTTCTTTTGGGCACTGCATTTATTTCCTACTGTTCTTCAATTGCTCGTCAGCAACGTCCACTCCACAAATAATTCTTACAGCTATTTAATTAAAAACAATGATTCTGCCGTGTCACAAAGCAATGATGGTTTGCTGGTATTTATGATATTTATTCTCATTCTTCCTCTCCTCCTCTTTATCCTTCTTACTAAGAAAATGACATGTTTTTCCAGTATTGAATTGTTCACCAGGAGAGGAGTCAGTTTTTTGTTGTTTGTTTGGTTGGTTTTTGTTGTTGTCCCGGGCAGAGGAGTAAGTTGGAAAATCTTTTTGTTTTTCATACCCAGGGGTCGCACACTCCCTTCTCCTCTCTCCCCTTCCACCCCTCTCCTCAACACTCCCTTCTCCTCTCTCCCCTTCCACCCCTCCCACCCTTCTCCTCAACACTCCCTTCTTTTTTGTCCTCCTCCCTTCTACTCCTCCCCTCTTCCACCCCCTCCCACCCTTGTCCTCCTCACTTCCCTCTCCTCCACATTCCATTCACCCTTGCCTGGGACAGATAACAGATCCTATTGAATTATGCTTTGAAATATTCTTTCATTAGTCCCATTGTGCTCTGTAGAAAAGCTCATTGATATGAAATGAATTGAATTCCTTCTCCTTTCAGGAAATGGGATTCATGTTTGAAACCCTATACTTTTTCAATGCCATTTTTTTTCTTTAATGGGATGAGTCATTACCACTCATGACATTTTGAAATGGTCCGATTGAGGACCCAAACTTCATTTATCCTGAAAACCTCATTTATTGTTCCATGGAGCAAGCTATACTATACTTAATGAAATTTAATTTTTCCAAATCTATTAAACCATGATTTATGTTTTAATTAAGGATCTTTATTTAATGTTTGTATTTGTTACAATCTCGTTCATTTTCTCTTCCATCTTTATATCTACCTCTCTTTGTGTGAGTGTGTCTCTATCTCTATCTACCTCCTCCCCCTGTCTTTCTCTCTCCTTCTTTCTCTCCCGGTCTTTTCTCTCTCTCCCCCTCCCTTTGTCTCTCTCTCACTCTCTCTCCTTCTCTCTCTCTCTCCTCTCTCTCTCTCTCTCTCTCTCTCTCTCTCTCTCTCTCCTTTTCTCTCTCTCTCTCTCTCTCTCTCTCTCTCTCTC
>JARDUL010117050.1:0-11080 GCA_030265205.1 Dirona pellucida
AGAGAGAGAGAGAGAGAGAGAGAGAGAGAGAGAGAGAGAGAGAGAGAGAGAGAGAGAGAGAGAGAGAGGCAGAGAGGTAGAGGATATTTGGGAGTGGGAGAGAGTGAGAGATAATGCAATGTATTATGTAATGAGTGGTTTGGTCCTCATGAATTTTCTTCAGAGCTTGACATAAAATGGCTTGCCCCTAAATTGCTTTCTGTCTTATTTATATAAAGGAAATGTATAAATAAAACAAAAAAATAAACAATGTCACTACCTAAAATAAATTTGGGCATTGGGTATGTTTCATAAATAGTAACATATCATGATTTTATGACACAGATCGGTGATCGATTGATTACCTTGCATATTTGATGTGCAGGGCATTGAGAACATGGTTCAGAGCCCTCTGCTTTTCCAGCGTGGAGTCCATGTGTAGAATGATCCTGGATAAGGAAGGCCGTTGGGTTTTCTCTCGGTTGTTGGCATCATTGGCCGCAGCACTCGACACCTCGTCTGTTTGATCGTCTTGAATACCTGGATTGACAAGCATATAACAATTTCACATCAGTCACACAAAATGTAAAGAAGCCATTTTTAAAAAAAGAAACAAATGTGATAAAAATGATTAAAAAAAAAAAAAAAAAGAAAACAGAAAAAGTGCTTAAACATAGTTTTGATGCTTATGTTGCTATATTGGGAAAAAATATGTAGTCAGCATTTCCAAAATCAGCGTTTCCAACCCCATACAGACATGAAGATCTATCCTACAACCTCATTAGTAAACAAAAAATGCTGATATTGCTCACTGAAGTTTCATTACTGCCAGCGTTTATTACCAATACTGAAAACAAAACAAAACAAAACAAAAACAAAAAACAGCCATAAAAATCAAAATCTCACCCAGAAACGATGCCCCTAGCGGATCCTTGGACGTGGAGAAGAGGACGGGTTCGTGAGAGGTGGGGATGGAATAGCCGGTGGTGGCCCATGCCACACTGTGGGAGGAGCCACACGCCACACGTGTTATCTTGTAGCCCTCCGTCCCCAACACCAGGGCTGCCTTCCTGTTGACCATGGTGGTTCCACTCCCCTGCTGGCCGTGGTCGTTGTCTCCCCAGGACCATACCTGAAAAAATCCAAAACAAAACAAAACAAATAATCTTCTCGTGTATGTACACGTTAGCAAACATGACCATCCCTTACTTTGTAGCAGAGAGCGATCATTTAAAAAGAAAATGATGGAATAGCTTCAAGTGTAAAACAAGTATTTTTTTTTTGCTGTTTTATAAATAAATAAATAAATAAATAAATAAATAAATAAATAAATAAATAAATAAATAAATAAATTCATTCAATTTATTCATCCCAGCGGGAAAACGTCTTTAGGGTCTTTTCCAAGGGTAGACCGGAATAACCCAGGCGTCAACCCGCAGTGCAGCGCCACAAGGTGGGATCAAGGTCTTGAGAGAGAAAAATAACACTGGTTCCACCGGGATTTGAACCCGCGACCTCTCGAACCAAAGGCGAGTGACTAAGCCACTGCGCCACCGGCTCCCCAATAATTGAAGTCAAACCATTATTTTTTTATTTAAAAAAAAAATTCAAATTCTTAGCTTCTGGCAGCCCTCATCTCATTCCTTTGGCTTTCTTTGTAAATGGAACGATTCAAAACTTCTTGTTATTCATTGAATTTACGAAACCTGACCATTATTAATGTAACATGACAAAGCAACATCCAAACCAACCTGTCCTGAGTCCGTGACAGCCAGACAGTGCAAGGCCCCCACAGAGACGTGTACGATCTTCTTTCCTTTCAAACTCTCCACCAGTTGGGGTTTCCTCACATGGGAGTCTGTGCCATGACCCAGACGGAAGTAATCTCCCTTACCCCTGGGGAATGAGTGGGAAGGAAATAAAATATAGAAAAAAAATAAAAATATATATATATGGTAAGAAACAAGTTTGTTACAAATCACACTAAAATAATAATAATGTATGTGCTTCTTCATTTCTATTTTCTTTAGAAAATCCCTTTGTTAAAAAAAGCGAAAAAAAACCAAACTGGTAAGAACCAAGTTAAAAATCACACGAAAATAATAATAATGTTGTATGTGCTTCTTTATTTCTATTTTCTTTTTAAAACTACATCTCTCTGTATATGTTTGAAGCTGTTTAAAGTAAATAATATCTCTTTCAGATCACTCGGTGTACAACATGAGCGCATTGCATTTTATTACTGGGTACCTAGTGTTCAATTTCCATTATTTTGGTGCAATTTAGTGCACACTTCCCGCCAAGTGATTTAATTCCTTCTAGAATTAGCAATAAAACAATGACGTCTGGGAACCAGAAGCTAAGATACCTACGTGATCTGCATAAGCTCAATAAATATACTATAGAAATACACACAAATGCATTAAATTAAGTTTAACTCTCATGCTAAAGAAGAATGGACTCGACTCACCATGTCCAAACTTGTCCATGCTTGGTGAGGGCCAGGGAGAACTGGGCCCCGCATTCTATCTGTATGACCCCTTGGCCCGTCAACCGGTCCACCTGGTGGGGCACATTGCATCCCTCGCTGCCTCCTCGTCCCAGCTTGCCGAAATCCCCGTCACCCCAGGAATACACGACCCCTTCGTCGGTCAGCGCCAGGGTTTGGGCGTCCCGGCTGCCACAGGCTACTTGAATCACTCTCTGGCCTGAGAGAGCCAAAACCTAGAGAATAAGCAAACATAACAAAAAAATATTTTTTCTGGTCTTGAACAATGCAAATGCTAACTATTGAGGATATAATGTCTAAGGTGAGAATGGCAAATGAAAAACTAACTGAAAACAGACAGAGTGAAGTAAAAAAAAATATTAAAAAAATAGCAGAGACAGGGATGTAAGACTTTCTAGTTTTCTCTGATTTGAATTATTAAAAAAAAAATGAAATCAGAGAAATTCTGAATGATTTAATTTACATGCCTGTAATATACCAGCCGTGAAATTCATGGAAATGGTTAAACTCAAAAGTAGGAGTGAATCCCGAAACTTGATAAGTCAAACGTTCTGAAAAGTGTCTCCCAGCCCAAAATGCTATCTGAATGTCTATCATTCACATCTTTTATCTTCCCACCCAACCCTTTCTTCCCTTCCCACCCACCTGTTTGGGTTTGAGCTGAGTGGTGTTGTCTCCGTGGCCAAGGCGTCCATAGTCCCCAAGTCCCCAAGTGTACAGGTCTCCGTTGGAAATGATGGCGGCGCTGTGGGAACTACCGCAAGCAATGTCACGAACACGTTTGGATTTCAGAGTCTCAATGAGTCGAGGAGTGTCACAGTTTCTAAAAGAACAATAAAAGAGAAATGAAAACAACACAATTTTATAAAAAATATGGAACTAGTTAAAAATGAGTTGTCAAAGTGGAGTATCACAAATATTGTAATTTCACTGTATAGCAGTGTTCACTGCAGTTTTTATTAATTATAAGGTAGTTATTCTGTGCACCATGTTATGGATTGGCACATTTCATTACATAACTTATTATCATATCATAATTTCCAACTTCTAAAATTTGTTTGCTGTAGGCAAATCAACCCATTACTCACATTCGACTTGACAGGCCCAGCTTGCCATCATCCCCCTCTCCCCAGGCAAACATTTTACCGTCTACACTGAGGGCCAGGGCGTGACGACCTCCGGAATGGACGGCCACTTTCTTGATGACGTACTGACTAAGGGAGGTAATTTGACGGGGTATGCACACGTTACCGGCCAAGGAACCCAGTCCCAACCTTCCATTGGTTCCCTCTCCACAGGCATACAGCTTGCCGTCTTGACTCACTGAGGACAATAGGTAAATCATATATTATAGATACAACCCAATTTCTCTAAACACAGAGTAACTTTCTTAGAGTCAATATATTAAACTGCAATTTTAGGTTGTGAGTTCATATTTTACCAATTTTTACATTTTCATTGAATATAAAGAAATGTGGCTGAAATTAATCATACTTTTAATCAATTTTATAAAAAGAAAGAAAGAAAAAAAGAATTTTGCACTTTATTGTGCACTGTGTCGTTAAGAGTAAAAAATGTAAACAAACAGATTAAAAGAAATAACCTTATGATATCCTATCCATCCCAACTCACCGCAAAACAGGCTTTTGGAGCCACCAGCAATCTGTACACAATTCAGGCGAGACAGCGCTTCGTTCAGGATGGGCATTTTGATCTGTTGATATGAGAAACACATTATTGGAGATAATTTATTGTGAGGATTAAGTTGAAATTACAATACCATTGCTAACTGCATATATACAACTGCCAATCATTCCTAGCGCCAAGATTAGTAAACTTCTGAATTCTAAGTGGAAAAAAGCAGGAATAAGACGCAACATCACTAAACAACTGGTTAAAATAAATATTCGCTAGGGCTTTTTGAGGACTAAGCACCAAAAGCGTTTTTTTTCCACTTTGAAAACACACACAGCCTTATATCCTTGTATATAATAATAATAATAATAATAATATTAATAATAATAATAATAATAATAATAATAATAATATTAATGATAATAATAATATTAATGATAATAATATTAATAATAATAATAATAATAATGATAATAATATTAATGATAATAATAATATTAATGATAATAATAATATTAATAATAATAATGATAATAATAATAATAATAATAATAATAGTAATAAATCTTCATTTCATCCAAAAAGAACTTTGTTTAGTTTTACAGATGTGTAAAAATGTAAAGGGAATATAATACAATACATTGTTTGTTATTATAAATATGAATACTAATAGATATAATAATAATAATAATAAATGGCATTTATATAGCGCTTATCCACGATCATCACCATGCTCTAAGCGCTTTACAGTAGCACATTTACCCCGGGTATATAGGTCTGCTAAAGCACAATGACAAGTAAAAGCATAATTTTCATCATGTCGTCATTTACTACCTTGGAACCTTTGGGACCACCTAGCTGGTCCTTGTCATTCAAGCCCCACACGAAAACGTAGGTCTGGATGTCTTTGCACGCGGACGACTTCCCTTTCTTCAGTGCCGTCCGACCACCTGTGTTCGACCCTACTGTCCCGTTACGCTGCTGCTCTTCTTCGGCGCACTCCAGACCCTCTTTGTCTTGCGCTAAAATGGAGAATGTGGCGGCGAGGTCGTCGTCGTCCGTCTTGTGTCGAGCCGAGATGGAAAGACCGTGGATCTTGCAGTCGATGCCACTGCTGCGGCATTGTTTGATACCAATCTCAACCACGTTGTAGAACTGTGTGGTGTAATAAAATAAAGAAAGAATGTTTCATTTTTTTCTTCTAGAACTACATAAGTCATCTATGCTTAACAATAGCAAGACACTGGAAGAAGAAGGAGACCCTTCAAATATCTCAACCAACCAGGAGAGAATGAAGGATGTAAATTTTAACGTAAATGAATATAAAATTGCTGGAAGAAGTGGCGATAATGACCGGCCGAAGCTGTGTTGGAATGAGTGAAAATATAGAGTACGTTAATTAGCTTCGATGATTGGCAGCACAAATCATTGACGTTTGGACCGCAAAGGACAATAATCAAGATACTCTATATTTCCACTCATGTAAGAATTGGTAGGGAAGAGAAATGGAAAAGGAGGATCTTAAGATTTTCATTCAACGGCAGACAAGTCAACATATCTTTATTCCCTGGACAAATTTAGATTTAATTTCTCCTTCCCTGTATCAGTCTCTTTCTCTCCCCCTCCCGTCCCCCTTTCTCTCCCACTCCCCCTCCCGTCCCCCTTTCTCTCCCACTCCCCCTCCCTTCCCCCTTTCTCTCTCCACATACCTCGGATAAATCTGATACGAGAGTGACCTCCTGTTCGTCTACTGGCACGTGGACTGTCCTCAATTCCTTGAGACTGGACACCGACTCCCCACCACTCATCACAATGAGAGCAGGGATGTAGCTGGAATCTGCTGGATCTACACGCATTGACAATCTAGATATGACCATCTCTGGCTGCATCTCAAGACGAATCCAATGCTGGAATAAACAAAACAAGCAAATGAATAAATTTAAGAAAAAATATTTCTTAAAAATGTTGAACTAAACGCTTTCATCTAAAAGAAATTTCCATAAACACATAACAATATATAAAATATAAAAAAACCCCCCAAAAAACCAACCCCAACAAAAACCCAATTGAAATTTAAAACTTACTACTCAATGAAAAATTTACCACTGACATTTTTCAGGTTCAAAGAGAAAGAATCCAGTTAAGAATGTGCGGTATCAAAATAGAACGGATGACAAAAGAACTCTGAAGTGCTAGAGAGACAGACCACTTACTTTGCCCTGTGTTCCGTGACTCTGCCAGAAATGTCCCTGTCCGTCGTACAAATGGTGAGACTGGTCCTCCCTGGACGACACCATCACTGACCTCACACACGAGTGCCACTTGTTGACAGTGGAGCTCTTGGACGTGTTCGGATCCACTCTGCTAGGACGACCTGGCTTGCCAGCAAACACAGGATCACTCCCTGGAGTTAATTAGAGAAATTACAAGCATTGAATGAAAAAACTGTTTTAGATATAATGAAGGGGGAGGAAAAATAAAGAGGAAAAAGCACTGCCATAATAGAAATATTTTGAATATGGAAATGGCAGTCGAGTCTTTTGAGATTCATCTGCCCCCAGCTGGCAACACAAACAACTTACCAGAGATAAAGGTGTGCATTTTAGTGACTGAGAAAATACACAAACTCCAAAAGAAAAGGAGCTTCAAATTCAAACATGTTGTTTAACAATCAACATTTTACAAACTTCAAAGACCAAATGCTGCAAAGTCAAACATCATATTGTTTAAAAATCAGCGTTTTAAAAACTAAGACACACAAACTTCAAAGAAAAGTGGCTTCGGATTCAAACAACACATTGTTTAAAAATCAGCATTTTAGAAACTAACATATTATTATACACAAACTTCAAAGAACAGGTGCTTCAAATTCAACCGACATGTTGTCTAAAAACCAGAGCCCATGATTTAGCGGCATCCAGGTTCGTGTCCTCAACCTTACACCGTACCTCCTTACTAATCACTCATTCTCACCTGGCTCTTGAATACGATTGAAGGGGTGCTTGTGAGCCTTGCAGATTTTAAAGCAGTTCTCACACAGGTCGAAGTGTTCACAAGCCTGGCAGTTGAATCGTGGACCAGTCAGAGGGTTCATGAAGCAGTTGAAGCATCTAAGCATTAACAAGGAGGAATGGAAAAATAGTCCAGATGAATTCAAAGACTTTAATTAGAAATCTTAAAATATCAAAAACCACAGAAGCTCCACTTCCCTTCTTTTTTTAAAAAAAAGGCTTGCGCAATCAATTTCATTTAAAATATCTCAAAACATAATATCAAACTATAAAAATGTTATGTCTCAAAAAACATTTTTTGCATGAAAGAATTTCTTATTTCCCTTGTACAAGCACATTAAGAGGAGTGAATGGGCATCTAATATTAATTTTATTTGTTATCTGTTCCCTTTAGTACTGTGATTAAACTGTGTAGGGACCAGCTCTGTGCCTGGTCGAGGACAGTGTACAAGGCAGAAGGCATTGATGTGCAGACCCAGATACAAATGTATCCAAGTTAAGTGCAAGTCTGTGCTCCACTAGTACACATGGCTTGATACAGAACTGGAAAATCTGTGGATCAAGATTTTAAAGGCAAGCAGGGAATCAGCCCACTGTGCATATAATATCAATACGATAATAATATGTGCATAAATTAGTAATAAGAAACAGAAGGCCAGTATTTGCATAAAAACGTACGATATGTCAGGGTGGGTACTGGGCACCAGCTCCATCTCTGAGATGACGCCGGTCCAGTGGGACTGCTCGGGGAAATCCACCGTCACATCTCGGCCGTTGGGAATGGTAGCTGGTGGGGATGGACGTATGTAGAATCATGTTATGGTCATGAAGATAAGGAAGAGACATTTGTTTGTTTGTTAATCATACTTAGTGCTGGGCAATAGTTTGTAAGGTGACACCTTGAATTCATGGCATAAATTGAATTGAACTGAATGGGTTTTATTCAGGGAACAATGGTCAATGGCCCTTATATCCACAACACAACGTTTGGAAATTTTGAAGCTATACCATTTTCCCCCCCTTTTTTTGTGTGTGCATACCTTCTAGCTAGAAAAAAGGAGAAACCAAATTAAGAGGGAACACGATACAAACACTCCAAGAATCAAATAAAATAGAACAATCATGGACGGAATCCTCAGATGCAGTCAGGACAACGAAAGACACCACCTTCACCTCCTTAATCTTCATGGTAAAGATCTGTTAATAGCTAAGTAAGCGAATCCACGCAAGCATAATAACAGTGACTAGAGCACATACCTGTGACAACGCCGACGCTAGAATGAGTGACAGAGCCCCATTTGTAGGTTGGTTTGGCTACGGAAGGCTTCACTCTCACCTTGTCTCCCACTTTAATGCTTTGGGGACTCTCTGGGAAAAAGAACAATGATGATAATCTTGGATTTAAAAAAAAAAAGCAATAGAAGGGGGATGGGGATATAATAGTATCATATCTGGTTTTTAAAAATTACATTTAATCAACTGATTTGCTGCAATAGAGGCAATAGGAGTTTATTTTCTTTCCCCAAAAAAACCCCCCCACAATACTGATTGTTAAGACTCTAGGCGCCCATCATTGGCGTGGTTAGTGCAATGTTTTAACCTCTCGGCAACCGTGACCCCCCCCCAAAATAAAAAAATAATAATAATTTAAAAAAAATAATAATAAATAAATAAATAAATAAATTAACAAAATATATAAAAATTTAACAAAATTAATTTTAAAAAAATGTAATCAATTCATGTCTAACGATAGGAAGGATGAATGTTCACGTGACATGAAACTCACCTAGAGCCGTGTTGGTGAAGCCTAGGATTTCCACATGGATGTATCTCACCCAGTAGTTTCCACCCTTGCGTTGCCAGTATGCCTGGATGTTCAGCTCATGAAGTCCATCTTGGTCCAGCTGTAAAAAATGACCAAAACAAAAGTTCTTTATCAACCCCGTCATTACTCAAATTTGTCAAATCATCATCATCATCATCATCACCATCATCACCATCACCACCACCACCGTCATCATCATCATCAACACCATCATCATCACCATCAATCATCGTCATCACCACCACCACCACCATCATCATCATCATCATCATCATCATCATCAACATCACCACCACCACCACCACCATTATTATCATCATCACCATCATCAACCTCTGCATTCCAAAGTGACACAACTTACACAACAAAACAAAGGATGTCTCCTCACAACATTTAGTTATTCAGTAATCTAATGCACAGACATGATGTTACTTGACCCTATAATAAACACTGTATTAACTTTCAGAAGTCATGCAATTGACAGTCATGATAGTTGAGCAATAATCTTAAATCATGGAGGTTGCAAACTAGACCTACCTAAACTTTACAAGTTGCCCTAAGGCTGAGAATGCCTGAAAACTGGCATCTATGAATCCACATTCTCAGTATGATCTACAAGAGACTGCAGGACTCTTAAATGATGGCTTGTTTGTTTGTTTGTTATCTGTTCCCTATAGTACCATAATTAAACAGTGTCGGGACCAGCTTTGTGTCTGGCCGAGGACAGTGTACAAAGTAGAAGGCATTGATGCGCAGATCCAGGTAAAATGTATCCAGATTAAGTGCAAGTCTATGCCCCACTAGTACACATGGCCTGATACAGAGCTGGAGAATCTATGGATCAAGATTTTTAAGACAAGCAGGGGATCATCCCACTGTGCCAAATGATGGCTTGTAAGGGAGATAAAACACTAAAATGGCCCTTGATAAACCTTTAGAACATCTCGTAATGATATAGTAGTCCCGTAATCTGATATAAATACAGTATCAAAGAAATAATTCTTGGCAACATGGAAGCTTCAATACATTCCAAGTCAATAATAGGACTTAATTAATCTTCTTATTCTAATACACAAAAGAGTGATACAGCCAATCTTAAATCGTATTTTTTTTCAAATAGCAACACTGCCATCAAACACACACCTTGGTAACTTTCCCAATGTCTCCTTGGTGCACCTCTTCGTACGTCCGACAACACCGGACCATCATCCCCAGCTGGATCTTGGACCTCACGTACATGGCGTAGTCGTCTGTGTTTACAAAATCATTGCGCTTCTTGAACTCTGACCCCAAGGTTGGAACAGAAATGGGTTCAGGGCCTGAAACTGGTGTCTGCGATAGGAGAAATTGAAGAATTTTTGAAACAAACAACAAGAAATCTTGTGATTTTATCTAAAAAGAAAACACTTCAAAGGTATCTACATTTGAATGAAGTGAAAAGTAAGGCGAAAATGCAGGTTGGAGATAAAAACAATACAACATGAAACAGAAAGATGGAAAACTAGATATCTCTCATATTACTTAGAATATGAAAAAGGGCCACAAAAGTTGCATGAAAATGTTGGATAAAATATAAAAAGTGAGACAACAGACGTTCCCTATAATTTTAGAATATAACTATTCATCTTAAGTGATGTCAAATAAATCAAAGGCAAACTAAAAACCATTAGTCGATGACTTGTAAAGGATATAAAGATACATTTTTTCCCCTCAAATTTGCATCATCCTCTGTAGACAAACTGCCACCTTTGAATGAATGAGTGAGATAGAGATGGAGAGAAAGAGAGACAAAGAAATATAAAAAAAGACAGAAAAAACAAACAAACCTCAAAACCATAAACAAGAGAATAGAACGGAGCGAATTAGAAGATTGAATAAAATCCCAATCGGTGACTCACATTGAAAGCTTCATACTCCTCTTCCGAAAATGAATCTGTGTCAGAGAAGTCTTCCTCCGAAGATGCCACCTCCATATCTGAGTCCTCATCCTCTGGACCGGACGCTGGGTGCTCCAGTAACCAACTGACCAGGGCCTCCACTGTTGGGTTATCACTACCTGGTAAATGGTTTCCTCCTAGGGAAATAATCAAGATAGAGGTGGGGGGGGGGGGGGGGGGGGGG